>SNQJ01S0084481.1:34596-44707 GCA_010110895.2 Picea sitchensis | reverse complement strand
GAGTTTCATCATACGTCCTTCTTTATCTATCTCTTTTCCGTGCCCATTAGAGTTTGTTCCTTCGACTCCCAAGTTGACATCCTTTCCTTCTCTTTCGTCCTCTGAAATGGAGGCACTCCGCACCTCTTCCATTTCCTTACTCGGCGTCTATTCTTGGCTGTCCCGACACTCGTTGAACTCTGCACACAATGTGCAATCAATCCAAAGTTTGTCAGGCCCTTAAACCTTCAAGAAAACTTACAACATTCATAAGCCAACATGAACAAGAAAAACGTTTTGACTTCACAAAGTTTTCTGAGCTCTGTTCGGCTCTACAAATTTCGGGACTTTATCCGGGAGTTCACGATATGGTGACTCCCAACCTCTTGTCACTCCTATCCCCGAAATCCGATACACGGTTTCTTGTACTAGATCCAACGATCCTCGATGAGTTGGATCTAACGGTCTAGATCCTTTCGGGATTTCATGACCAGAAATTCACATTGCAGCGACTCCCACTCTTTGTTGCCTCAATTCTCGAATTCCGAAAATTCGGTTTCCTTGCTCTCTGGGCCCACAACATAGTTGTCACCCTTAAAATCTGCTACGGTTCTTCCGTCTCCGTAGATTTCGAAACTTTGGGACTTCAGGTTTCGGGGTTTTGGTTCTTGAGACTTCCAAACTCGCTTTCCTTTCCAACCCCCAACTTCCGAAATTTCGATTTACTTCATTCTCCGGGCCCACAGCACAACTGTCGCCCTTCACCATCGTGGCGCGTGGTACGTTCAGGAGGGTCCATGTCACCGAAGGTGACATCATCGGGTCCTACCACTCTCGCCTGTCGTCTCGACTCACTGGCACGGGGTACACATTCATGCGCCCACGTCCATTCCAAGTAAAATCCAACGGTTAGACTCCTTCCTCAGATCTACGACGCAGATCTTTTTGGCGTTTCGGGCATCGGGAGTTCGTGCATCCCACATCTCAAACTTTCGTTTGCCGAAATCCCGATTTACGGTTTACTCTTCCACTTGATCCGACGATCAAGTCCTCTCCTACGATCTACGGTGTAGATCGTTTCGCGAATTCGTGCTTCGCTAACTCGCGACTTGCGAACACAAGGGTCTTCCTTTTTGGTTTCCCGGGTGCCGAAACGCCGTCCGACAGCCACGTGGTTCCCCCGATGGACGGTCCTGACGAATTTCGGGATTTCGCGTATCGCGATTTCCACGTTCCTGTGCAACTCCAGAGGTCTTTAAACCCTGTGCACATTCTCCAGATCTGACGGTCACAAGGGTTCGCCTTCACTTCTGAACAGATCCTAATGCTCCAACACTTCTGGTGTGGAGTCCTCTCTCCCTGTGGCCATAGGCTGCGGTTTCACAACACCGCTATACCTCCTGAGCTTGTAAGCACGTCAAGTAACTCCTTGACACATATGGAGCATTCCAGTGTCCGAAATCGGTCCTCCAGACACAATTTCTCCTTGCACCCTCGGTCCAAAGACCACTCGACTGGCCCATCTAGGCTCTGCGTCGAAACCTTGGCTCTGATACCAAATTGTAACACCACTTTTCGGTTAACATACTTCGCAGAAATATAACACTCACTCTCGGATTATAAAACAACATGCATTTAAGCCAATGAAACACATTTAAACTCAGAGTAAATATAAGAATTACTGCTAACACAAATATTCCCTGTCATTAACAATAATTCATCTGCACAACAGAATACATGATAAAATATAAGCATCACTGGCATGCAAAACATAACATTTAACATAAGTTGATACTTATCTTGAAACTGTGGTAATTCAACCAACCAGGTGCAGGCCTTCCACGAACCTCCCAGCCTTAGACCACACTGCTCATCAACTCAGCAGTAGGTCACCCCCTAGCTGGGACTAAGCTCCACCCCAAGGCAAGGAATCCTAGGCTAGGCTGAGGTTACAGGGAAAACACATAGTCGCGAGGAAGGAATTCTCTCTCAGGAACCACTCATGCTCACTGCCCACAGACTCTCCTTCCCCACATGCCTGTTCCACCCAAGGAGTATACACCTTCTCTGTCACCTAGACAGTGCTTCGGCTGCTAACCTCCCTTGCCTTAGGTTACAGCAACAGACCGGACCGGAAGTCTCCGAGCTCTGTGGCAGCTACAGGGTTCCTTCCAGGAGTTCTCTCCTTCCTCTGCGCACTCTCTCACTTGGAGAGAGTCGCTCATAGGCCAAGCAACCTGTTCTTCCAATTCAACCACCTCTCTCTCCTGGAGAGAGTGTTGTACAAACCGGCCAAACGGGGAAAACAAACACAGGCTTTCCAACAGGTTCAACAATGGCGGATGGTATCATGGATATGGCTTCGGACAAGACTCCACGCATAGGCTCGATGCTCAGACAGAGGATGCTTCGGAACAGAGATGCAACACACAGGTTCGATGGTTCAGAGGGCGTACGGGGTATTCTTGCAGAGGTCGGACCGGTCGTACGGTTCAGAAGATCGGGTCGAATGGAGGAGGAACCCCTCTCACGGCTCATCTTGGCCGTTTTATTCGCATGCACCAGGGTTGACACTTGTCACCCTTGGAACTGCATGCGTTCCTTCCATTTGGAAGTCACATGTCATTCCAAAAGAACTTAGGATTTGGAAGTCGGGTTTTTGGGATTTCACATTTTGGCACTTCGGGACTCCTGTGTTGGAGAGTCTCGACTCTTGACTTCTCCATCTCCCGGTAATCGAAACTCCGAAATGGAGTCTTCGTTGAGGTGCCTGATTTGGATTTTTCGGGGTTTCGCATGTCACCTTGCTCATTAAAAAGCGTGCAAGTTCTCCTGGATCCAACGCTGGTCGGACCTCTGGCTCAGATCTGACGTTCATCGGGAAATCTCAATGAGATCCATCGTTGTATACTCTGATCTTGTTGAGCTTGCTCTGCATCGTCTTCCCAAAAGACTTCTGGAGCCCGCCTGGCACATACTTCCTGTACTCAAGCCATCATCGCTGCTGTACTTGCCATCAATGACAAGCATACACTGCCTGTAAAATATGCCAACAAGCTATTGGTGTATTGTTGAGTCGGCAAGAGCGACCAATAATATTCTTCAGTGAGAACTTAAATGAAGAGTGGTGTAAGTATTCTACTATGATCTTCAGTGTTATGATCTTCAATGTTATGCTATTGTGTAGGCATTGAAGCATTGGAGGAACTACTTGTTGCTACAAGAGTTTATATTGTGCATATAGCATCAAGTGCTAACATTTATCAACAACCAAGTGAAGATAAACCAAAGGCCTATGAAGTGGGTTGAGTTTATGTAGAATTACACGTTTGTGTAGAAGCACAAATTTGGAAAGGAGTTTAAGGCCAAAGATGTGCTAAGAGGGAGAGTGTTATTGTTGGAAACAAACAATGAGGAATGAGAAAGTGGGTTTCAAACAAATCAAGGACTTGTACGGGCATCACATATATTTTAGATAGGTTGCAAAAATGTGTAGCAATCTAGCGATGCAGGACAAAAATGTGCAGATGGAATTCTTCATCCAATATGGTTACTTTTTCAAAGGGGAAGCAATTACGCATACTAGAAAGTTCAGTGTGTGAGAAATTAGAATTTGATAAGAGAATTGCAATGACGAATTAGGAGGCCAACTCTGGCACAACGAGATACAAAGTTTGGCATATGAGAGATATTAACAGAATATGAAGGAGGAGGTCAACATATTTGTGGCATGGTATGTGTAAGATCCCCGTTTTCAAACCCCAAACTAGCGATGTATATTGTAGATGTAGTAAATGGCCAAGAGCCAAGTGATGTATATTGTAAATATAGTATATGGCTGAGATCCAAAGCGATGTAATATGTAAATGATGTAAATTGAATATAATGAATAAAATGTATTGCCAGCTGCAGACGGACACGGACGAAGATTTAGCGGCTAAGTATTCACAAGAGAGGGAAGGGGTCCAGTGGGGGGGAGAGTTTACCCATGTCTATTAAACCAAAACCCATTTCTTATTTCTTTCTAAATTATCCTTACCATGAACCTTCCATTAGTTGTTGAGTGTTCTAGAGCCCAATCATTGAATTCATGTAAGAGGGTGGGTGTGAGAGTCACATCCCATAGTTATTGGGAGCATGGGGGCTGATTACAATCAACTTGGGGAGGAGTGCAAGTCAAGCAAGAAAGAGGAAGAGAGGAAATTTGTATGGATAGGAGACCAGATTGCACATTCACGTTTTTGCAGAGAGAGCCGTTTTACATGGGGTTTTTTGGCCAACAATAGAGTTCTGAGTGATGAAGCTCGAGGATAGCTGTTGTGGGCATGTGTTGGGTGCTATTTGGAGCTGTAATCTCTTGAAGAAAGAGGTTGCGTGTAAGGAACAACGTGTTGTACGAAATTCGTCCAAGGGAGCATGCTTTTTGCTGCTGGGGGAATTCGTGTAACAAGTGTCAAATTATTGAGGTCCCAGCAAGTAGAATTCCTGTCCAACCTATGTCGAAAGCCCTGGAGGGGAGTGGAAAGGCGTGAAGGATTGTGAGCAGTGAAGGGAGATTCCATCCCTTGGGTTGTGTAGGTTGAGGGGAAAAGAGCTGGTGGACTGGAATTAGCTGTGAGTTTTGACTGTTGAGAGGGGGACATTAGCTAGCCTCAGGGACCACCATCTCTTGTGGATTCATAGCCCCAGGTCGACGGTGTCTTGCTGTTGAGAACTGAAACAACAAGGCTACGGTTGGGAGGAACGTCCATCCTCTATAGTGGGTTGCACATTTTATAAAATAAGTGTTGTTATTTATCGTGTTTATTCATGTATAATGCCGATATAGTTGTTGGGCAATTTACTCCGAGATATATTTGGTTATTATTGCTTGTTGTGAGTAGAATGATGAATTTAAATCCATGTTTATGTGGTTGAATGTTGTTGTATGTTATTTAGTTGTTGCTATGTATAGTTAAACATTTGTATTTACGTTTTTAAGCAACATAGACAGTTGCATGTGTATGAATGTCATGCTATGGGTTATTTCCACATTTAGACTTAGTATCAAAATTTTTTATTGGGCCGTTTCAGCGGTGACGTGACCCAACTATTACAAAGTCGTATCAGAGCTTCTGGTTCAACACTAGACCCATATGGGCCAAGAACCAGTGTGAATTTTGGCAAATTCGTTGTTATAGACTTTAGTTTGAGCGAATTTGGGGAAAAACGGTGGAGAACCATAGTGAAAATCCCCAAATTCGTGGGAAAATTTAAGATTTAGTTGCCTCAGAAATGTCTGAGGTGTTTAATGGCATCAATTGGCCAGGTTACCAAGTTAAATTCAACTTGCAAGGTCAAATTTTGCGTTTTAATGGAGGTCGACGGAGCTGAGAGAGTTCAACTAATCGACGATTGAGATCGCTTTTGATCTCGAGATCGACGACTGAGATTCGTGGTGATAAATTTAAATTTTTTTAAGGTTTTACAGAGTTAGTAAGGTTGAGTAGATCTATGGCCGAGATTCATTTCGACGGTTAGGGAAAAGAATCAGATCGATGGTTTGGATTTATTTCGGTCATTGGAAGGTTGGAGCAAAATTGATAGATGAGATCATTCTGAACAGAAGATTGACGACCCAAATTCGTCGGGGAATTTGGCCAAAATTTCTAAGTGTCAAAGTTCGCCAACAAAACTTGCTGATGGTTGATGGTCGGGGATCGATAGAATTTGGTGAAGGTTTCATGCGTCCAATGGCGATTGTCGATCACCGATGGCCGATGATCGGGGATTGGCAGAATTTGTCGAGAGTTTTCATTTGTCCTAGAGAAATCTTCGATCGCCGATGGCCGATGACCGGGCATCGACAGATTTAGCGGAGTGTTTTAAGTCTTCCAAGAGAAGTGGTCGATCGCCTATGAAGGAAAAAAAGGATAATGATGTCAACTTCCATGTGTCATGCCATGTCAGCATCCATGTGTCATGCCACATTAGCAAAGTTGATGCCTTAAGATGACGTGTCTTTCCATGTCAACATAGTTGCCATGTTAGCAAAGGAATGGCCGACTGTTGATGGTCGGGGTTCAGTGAGATTTGTGGGAAAGTGGTTGTTAAGGAAATTCTTCGATGGCCAATCGTCGATGATCGAGGATTGGCAAGCTTTGTGGGAAACATTTGGGTTGCGAAGAGAAGCGGCCGATGGCCAATGATCGGGCATTGAGGAGGTTTGTGGGCAACATTTAGTTTGCGAAGAGAAGCAGCCGATGGCCGACGATCAGGTGTCGGGGAGATCGATAGGCAAGTTTGGTTTACAATAAGAAATCTTCGATCGTCGATGGAGCTCAGAGCAATGGTCTAGATTTTATTTGATTTGAAATTGGCGACTTAGATTAAAGGATTGTTAAAACACTAAAAACAGTTAAATTTCTATGATTGTTTCGGGTTTTTGAAGGTCATTAACTTACGGGGCAATTTTGAGGCCTTAAACGACGTTTTTAGACAATAAAAACCCACGAGAACAGAGTGTAGAGTGTACCAAGATGCGCTTTGTCTCTGCAGTTTAAATAAAAGAACTCAGAGAGATCTATCCAATGAGCTATTTCGGGCGCAAAACGAAGCTCGTATGAGAAAGTTACAACTAAAATAGTTGAGGTAAAATTTCGGCACTAGTTTACTTCCAGAGGGCATAACTCCTTGCTTAGAAGTTCCTTCGAGGCACATGAGTAGTTTATGGAAATATTATGAACCATAGAAGACAACAACGGAGCTTGATTTTGGATCTGGGTATGTAAAAATGTGCAAGAAGAGAAATAGGACACATGTAGCATACATGGATAAATTGTGAAAAATAGTCAAAACTTCTCCATAATTTTCAGGCCAGAGCTCAAAATTGAGCAAACAAATAGTTGTTGGAAAGCTCTCGAGGAGCAAAAAACATCTATCCACCCAGAATTTTGAATTGGGTGCTAAAAGTTTTTCAGAAAGTAATAAAGTAATTCTGTAGAAGTAAGAAAGTAGAAATTGCAGCATGTGAATGTTGTAACTTTCCGCTCAGAACTCGGAATGAGACATGAGTACAGTCGTTGGAGAGTTGTTTCAGAGAAGAATGTGTTTAAGGAATTAGATTTTGGATTAGTGCATTTATATTCTTCATAATTTGAAATGAAGAATGCCCTATAATCTAATTAATAAATATTTTGCAATATGCTTAATTTTAACAACAATTATTGCCTGCATATTCTTGCAAAATTAGAGATACAAGAAAGCAGACTTTAGTTCCTATATGAGAACTAGAGATATGGATGATGCACAAGGGTCTTCCATCCATGAAGAAGAGATCAGAGGTCTGCATCTCAGCATGGGTAATGCTGAGACAGAGTTTATTGGGAGAAGAGATAGGCAGGAGCCTGTAACTATGAGAAGCCTGCATAGAGAAGTGCAAAGCTACAAGGACGGCAATGAAAGGATTATGAAGGCTAAGAAAGAGATACTGCAAATCCTGAATACGCTGTAGAAACAAGTCAAAAAAGACTCGGGCACAAAGAAGGAAGCTAGTGCAAGGCAAGTGGAAGCATCTAGATCTCATGATAGGAGAGATGATCACGAAGGATCTAGATGGTCAAGGAGTATTAGTAAGAATCAACATCATCATTCCCCAAGGTACTTGACCAGAAGAGAAAATACAAGTTCAAGGTCGGCAAGCAACCCAAATATATCTCATGTCATGCATCAAAGAAGTAGACATGGGTCAGATAGCTTCCAAGGGGAGCTAAGGAAAATCAAGCCACCATCTTTTGATGGAGAAAACAAGAAAGGAGAAGATGCAAAAGCATGGTTGCTAGGAATGAGGAAGTGTTTCCGTTTGCATGATTACTCATCAAATGTAGAAGCCAAAATTGCAGTCTACCACCTTCAAGAAAAGACATCTATGTGGTGGGATCGATTGAAGCAGGTTAAGCACCTTGATGAGAAGACAATTTCTTGGAAGTAGTTCAAGAAATATTTTCAGCCGCAGTACTTTTCAGAGCAATATTTTGACAAGAAGATGGAAGAGTTTTTTGAACTCAAACTTGGGAACATGACCATGGATGAATATGAGAGAAAGTTCTTGGAACTTCTCAGGTATGTGAGCTTCATCAGGGATGAGAAGGTCGAGATTAAGAGGTTCATGAGTGGACTGTCATCCTTCTACAAGGGTAAAATTCAGTTTGATGAGCCCAAGAATTTAGAGGAAGCCATAAGAAAGGCTAAGTATTTGTATGAACAAAACAGAGGAAGGCCAACTTTCCAAAAGGCTTGGGATGAGAAGAAGAATGGCAAGATGGATCAAAGGAAGAAAGGATTCAAGCCACCTTTCATAAGGAATAGTTCTCAAGCACATCAACAAGGGCATCCATCTCAAGGTGATAAGAAAATGACAGAGTACTTGGGAAAGAGGCCAAGACAACAACTCATAAAAGTGTTTGGGATGTGAAGGAGATCACATGCATAAAGATTGTCCTCACTGAGGAGATAAGGTGAAGACTATGCATAACATCAAGCAAGAGGAGACAATAGAGGACGTGGGCAGAAGCATGCCAAGGATCTATGCAGCCTTGGACAATAGACAAACAGATTATCAATCCCACATGATTGAAGTGGAAGGTAAGATTGATAATCAACCCATAGCTATTTTGATTGATTCTGGAGCTAGTCATAGATATATAGATCCAAATCTAGTTGAAAGATTTAAATTGAAGAAATGTAAGCATGAAAAGTCTTGGTTAGTTCAACTAGCTACTGGAACCAAAAGAAAAATTAATGAGCTTGTTAAAGAATGCCCTGTAAACATGACTGAAATTAACACTAAGGCATATTTGAACATCATACCGCTTGGGTCTTATGATTGCTTGATTGGTATGGATTAGCTAGAAAAGCATCGTGTTGTTTTAGATTGTTATAACAAGGTTTTCACATGTCTTGATGAGGAAGAGAATTCAAGGACAATGCAAGGTATTCCAAGGCCTATATATGTCCGAGAGATTTCAGTGTTGCAGTTGAAAATAAGTTTTAGAAAAGGGTGCTAGATATATGCAGCCCATATGGAAGAGCCAATGAAGGATAAGGAACCAAGTATGGAAGATTATCCTGTCCCGAGAGAGTTTGAAAATATTTTTGAGTTGTCAGGAATTCCACCAAAGAGGGATATAGATTTCTCTATTGACTTAATGCTTGGAGCTGCCCCAGTATCTAAGACTCCCTACATAATGAGCACGCCAGAGCTAAACGAGTTGCAAATGCAACTAGAAGGGTTGTTAAAGAAAGGGTACATACGCCCAAGTGTTTCTCCTTGGGGTGCCCCAGTTCTTTCTGTCAAGAAAAAAGATGGAACGATGAGGTTATGTATCGACTTTAGATAATTGAACAAGGTTATAGTCAAGAATAATTATCCTTTTCCAAGGATTGATAATCTTTTTGATCAACTGAAAGAAGCAAAGATATTCTCCAAGATTGACTTGAGGTCAGACTATCATCAAGTGAGAATCAGAGAAGAAGACACTAGCAAAACAACCTTTAGGACAAGGTTTGGACACTATGAATTTGTGGTGGTGCCTTTTGGGTTGACAAATGCATCGGCTACATTTATGTGTCTGATGAATGGGGTGTTCAGAGATTTCCTGGACAAGTTTGTCATTGTATTCTTGGATGATATTCTTATCTATTCCAAGACAGAGGAGCATGGGAAACATTTGAGGATGGTGCTACAAGTGTTGAGAGAACACCAATTGTATGCCAAATTGATTAAATGTACTGTTGATTAAGGTTGGTTCTCATTGATGTCAACCGTTGAAGAAAGTCTGGTAGCACAAAGGTTTGGGTAATGGACCCAAGGTTGTTTCATGTATAATGGTATGAGTTTTAATATATTTGAAGGTAATACTATTCTATATGGATAGTACATGTCATGCCATTTCTGGTGGTCTGTGGAACGTCACATAACTCCTCACGGTTTGAGAGTTATGGCCTTACGAAGTTAGAGGACCCTCATATGTTGGCTTGAAGCCCCAAAAGGTCAAAGAAATCAAAGAGCTTGCAAAGAAGAAATTATTAATTAAATGATAAAGTAAAGTGACAAAGTCAAGAAAGATTATTTAAATAATAAAGTGAAGTGACA
>SNQJ01S0084481.1:17258-34586 GCA_010110895.2 Picea sitchensis | reverse complement strand
TGTGAGTGGTTTTGTTTCTTGTTTTTCATTTCAAGTTATTTTCTTAATGGTTGCCTACACCTTGGGTGAGACATCCCCAATATCGTATGGCTAGATTAGTAATGTGTTTATGATTTGCTTATGCTCACATGGTTAAAATCTTCTAGAGGTAGATATCATACACATACTAGATCTTAGCTTAAGCCCTTGGGGACATAATCTTACTTACATGCTATAATCTTTCAAGTTTCATAACACATGTTCTAATGCAATATCACATGGTTTAATGCAATGACGGTGGTTTAAGAAATAATCCTTTTAACTTGCAAATCACTTATCTTTAAGGCCATTTGCCATCATCTAAGTTTGAAGTATATGTGGGGCATGTTTATGGTGTAGGGACACTTTTATTTCAGCAAGTACTTTTCATCTCTTAGCACTTTTTCTCTTAATGCAATAACACTCATGGTTAATTGGTGATGAGCTAAAGCATTTTCTTCTTCCTTTGGCTAGTTGTTCTTGCCCTTTAAAAACACTCTTTTCTTTCAAGCTTGCAAACATTCTTGGTTAAATAAATGGTGTAGGTATAACTTGTTCTTTTCAACAATTCATTGTATATGCTATATGTGTTTACATGCTTCATTTTTAAGATTTAAAACACATATTTTCGGCTGATTAAAGTTTTGGTTTTGGCACTTTTTTCACTTTTTTTAGGCAAGTAAAGTCACCTAAACACTCTCAAACACATCAAAATACTTAGTCCATAGGCCTAATAACATATTAGACTTAATAGGACACCTAAATTCTCCATTTTCGCCATCTAAAACGGGGTTTGAGGAAGGCAATGGAAGGTGCTAGGCCAGGGACGGTCTCACGACGCGCGGCGTCCTTTCCGGGAGTACTCGGATCTTTACGGTTGACCTGTGAAGCTAGAGTAGGCCTCGTTGCCTCACTTCTTGAGTATCCAGCATCCATTTGGTAATTGGGGGAGGAGGTGTTTGATTTGACACTTAGTTAGGGTAATTCAAACTTTAAAATCTTTAAGTAACCCTTAATTCACTAAGCATTTAAACAACTTAGCTACATTGGTACATCTTATGGTTGTTTAAAACTTTACTAGCAAACACACATCTCTTTCATTTTTACATGCAAGTACACTTCTTTGTGGGTTAATTATCTAAGTGTCAATCTTTTAAGTATTATTGAGCACTTGTTCTTTCAAGATTTCCATTTTATTTGTTAAGTGTTCTTTATGGTGTGATCCCTCAAGAGATAGCGCATCCCATTTGGAGGCATTTTCTTGTTGGGTCTTGAGTGTTGTGGTTTCCATTGCAAAGCAGTCCAATAGAGTAAGTGTTATTGGGGCATGATTGGCTTAATGTGGATGATCTTTATGCTTTGAATCTTTTTCAATTCCTACACATTAAAGCACTTGGTTAACTTGTTTCCTTTGTATCTATAGTATCATCTATTCATCTTGTATCTAATTGTGGATTTGTATCTAACATTGTTGTGAAGTAATTGTAGTCATTGTTTATTTGTGAATCTTTTGTAATCAAACTCCCTCAAACTTTAGTTGACCCCTTTGCCCAACCATAGGCACTAGTCTTAGTTGACTTAGCGAAGGGTTTGCTTGACATAAGTAGATAGTTGCATCTTTGCATTGTTGCCTTTGCATCATAGGTTAGTCTTTCCCCAAACCTTGTAGCTAATTAAAATAAACTCCTAGGACATAACGTTAATCATATCTAGTAACTAGGGTCTACCCCCTTGGCTTCCCTAGGAGTAAGTCTAGACGGAAGAGGTTCAAGTCAAAGTGACAGTGTGGGCTTTGAACCTAGGCATTGTGCCTCCAAGTGTTGAAATAATGTAACTGTGAAGAGCATTCTTATTATTTGGTTATTGGATTAAATCCCCATTGTGGATTAATCATGTCATTATTNTAACGTTAATCATATCTAGTAACTAGGGTCTACCCCCTTGGCTTCCCTAGGAGTAAGTCTAGACGGAAGAGGTTCAAGTCAAAGTGACAGTGTGGGCTTTGAACCTAGGCATTGTGCCTCCAAGTGTTGAAATAATGTAACTGCGAAGAGCATTCTTATTATTTGGTTATTGGATTAAATCCCCATTGTGGATTAATCATGTCATTATTTTTATTGTTAGGTTAATCCCCATTGAGGATTAACTAGTAATTCATTCAGTGTATGGGACCAAATCCCTTTGTAGTTGGTCATGGGACAATTATAATGTAAAGAATAAAATTATTTGTGAGTTATATTAAATGGGCGAGATTTAATTAATGGTGGATTTGTATCCACCGATTGAGAGTCATTACATACAGTGGTGGCAGCTTCACAAGTGCAGTTTGTATAAATAAGAGGCTAGTGCCTCATACAACTCACTTCACTTGCTCATGTTCTTATGAGGCGAGGTGACTCAAAGTGTGTGAAAGAGAGAAGAAGGGTGCATCTCTCTTAGAGGAGGATTTCTTGTATTGGTTGAGTTATCTCTTGAGACTCTTGATAAGCTATTTATGATAGGAAGTTTTCTTTGGGTTTCTTCCCCTAGGGTTTCAAGGGATAAATCATTATTACATTGTGGATGTGTATTTCTTGAGTGATCTTGTGGTTATTATGCTCTTATCTTTATGATACAAGAACTATAATATCGACATAAAACATTAACATGACATGATGGCAGAGAAAGCACAATGCAAGAGGAAAAACGTCCCAGCATTGCTTAGGGGTCCAAAATTGGGGTTTTGGAAAGAGAGTGTTACTGACAATCTACCACCATAGAAAGTTGCGCCCTCCCTTAATGATCAATTTGGCATCATCAACATACCTTTTCAGTGGTTATATCTCGAGGAAAGTGAAACCCTAGTTTTCTGGTACTTCTGGTACCAGAGTACTAGAAGTATCAGAGTACCATAAGTACCAAAATACCAAAAGTAGTAAAAAACCAGAAGCACTAGTCTGTAAATCCGCAGATCAAGTTTGATGTGGTAAAACTTGGATTTTTGAAATTCCGACTACACCAACATACTCGCCTCATCCCAGCGCATCCTATCCACAGATGATTTTTCAAAATTTGAAGTTTGAAAAATTAGGGTTTTCTCGCCGAACCCTAAGTTCTGATTCTTGATTCACGATCTGGAGACCCGGTGCAGTTCTGATTACACCATTGCGGTTGCGATTCTGATTCGCGGCCAAGTAGAACCGGTTACTAATCACTCTTGAAGTTTTTGGTAATGATTACCAACTGCTACGAGATGGAGCCACTACACACCAAATGCTATCAGAGGTATGTACTCACATATGGTTAATGGATTTAAACCCTAAAAAGAGTATTTAAATTGAGGGGATCTCTTGCCATAGATCGAAGGATCTCAAGATCCAACACATTCAAAGGAACAATACAGCAGTTGAATTATTCTAATATGCATCTATTTATTTATGAAATTATCTTGATGATGTTGCATGTTGAAGCTATGATCGTCATTAAAAGTTGAAAGTTGATCATAAAGCTTATCTTCTAACCTAACCTTTTGTCAAGTTAGTATATTGTCTTAGAATACGGAAGATAGGTTGGAAAGCACTTCGTCCTTGAGTGGGGAGACACAGCGGAAGAAAAGCAAGCACTCACTTGAGGACAAGACTCGAGGTTTGATTAATCCAAGATTCAAAATTTACATGACAAATATGGCTTTGGTTGAAATAACAATGCGTCGTAAGGAGTATTATACTTGATAACATGTGAGAATACTTTGTTTGATATGACTAACACCTCTTAGGAGAACTCGTGTGTTGGTTTGATTGCCATTGAAGAATGCTTGGTCCCAACACTAAGAGTGTTATTATTTAAGTATTATTATTCCTTACCTTTAAACTTTGCTAAATTATAAGTATGTAAAGCTCTAAAGGGCTACTATGATGATTGTTCATGCTATTGCATATTGTCAAAGGATATTATTCTTGCTTGTTGTTTTGTTGACCTTGCTCCAGTCACATGAGGAAGCTATAACAAAGGTTCTTGAAGACAACATGCTAAAGGAGGAGAGATCATAAATGAAGCAATCATCGGTGGAAAGAAGAGGTGGGTCACTTAGAAGCTGCCATGACCCATGCTGTGGAGAATCATGAACTCTAGAAGATTAGCTCCACATCAACCACAAAGGCTACCAGCCATGCGGGTATGCGTTTGAACAAAGTCATGATGTGGGTGGCAGGGGAGGCATCAGGTGCCGAGAATAAGCGAGGAAAGAAGCATTGGAACTCATCCATTGGATGTGTGTGTGGCAGAATGCCATCATCCTCCATTGTGGGTATGTATATACTATGTATCATTCATGAGTATTCTCACATAAAAGACACGGATATATTTGAAGTATTCAACAAGTTAAGGAAGTTAAAGCCTTAATAGAAGTCTTTCGAAGAAAGATCAAGATACTCATTTCATATAATGGAGGAGAATATAGATCAAAAGAGTTTGTGAACTTACGCAAGATGTTAGGATCAAGATCCTCAACAAAATGGTGTAGCTTAAAGAAAGAACATAACGATAATTGAAGATGTGAAGACTATGATCAAAGATCTTCCTATGTGCTTATAGGCGGTGATATGATTGCTTATGCGGAACCAAGGTATCCCATAAAGCTTGGGTTCTAGACGGAAGAAATGCCCTCAGGAAGAAGGGAATAATTGTGGGATACTATAGAGGTATCCAAGGCCTTCAAAATCTACATACCAGGTTACCATCATATTTATATCAGTAGGTATGTGACCTTTGTTGAAGAAGCAATACTTAAGAAATCGATAAGATGCAAGCTTGAAGAGGTATGTGAAGACACTGGAAATCGAGATTCTAGAGTCCGTGAATAAGTTCCTAGAGTTGTAGAACCGGTGAGGGAAGTCATAGTTTCCCTTGATGAGAAGACTCTTGAAGACCATGATACTCTTGAAGTTCAAGAACCCCCTCGGATGACCTTCTCCCCATAAAAGAAAGCCTTCTTGGAAGAGGCTTATACAAATGGGAGAGAAGTATGGTGTTCGAAGGAACCACGAGGCAATTGAAAAGAAACCAAAGCCATTCTCTAGTTACGGCTTTGATGTGCAATCTTCTTGATGAAGAACCACATGCAGAAGAAGCCATCGGAAAAGAATGAAGAATGCCATGGCCAGAGGAATACCGATCCATAATAAGGAGAATGATGTATGGGAATTGTTCCCCGAGGCCAGAGTAAGGATGTGGTATCATCAAAATGGCTATTCAAGATAAAACATCTCTTTGTTGATGGAAGTATCAAAATATAAAGCAAGATTTGTAAATTTCATTGGCTTTTCGAGGAAGGAAGGAATACGACTATGAAGAGAGACATTGCTCCACAGTAGCCCGGATACACTTCAATGAGAACCATTATAGCTCTTTCTGCAAAGATGAAATGGAAATCAGATGGTTGTGAAGACAACTTTTCTGAATAGTGTCATTGATGAGGAAGTGTATATGAGGCAACCTCAGGATTTGAGGTTAGAGCGAGAGAAATTCATATGCAATGCGATTAAAGAAAACCTTATACGGATTGAAGCAAGCTCCCGGAGCTTGGTATGGCCCATTATAAACCGGTTCTTGAAAGCCGAGCTTGGGCTTTACCAAAGGTAAAAGCGATTCTAATCTCTACTTCAAAGATCATGGATAATGAGCAGTAATACTATTCTTGTATGTGGATGACTTGTTCTTAAGCGGAAGAAAAGCTCATCGGTAGATGTAGCGAGAGAGACTTACCGGGTGGAATGAAAGGCCTTGGCCTAATGCATTATTTCTTAGATCTTGAGGTATGGCGGAGTCCAAAAAGAATCTTCACCAGCAGGGAAGTACAGATTCAAAATCTGAGATTACGACATGCACAGAGATGCAGGTCCATGAATACCATGGAAGCGAAAATTTCTTTGAGTGATGCCGGTCAGTTGATAGATGCCACTTTCTGTACGGGCGGGTTATTGGATGTTGATGTACACAGCGAACCTGAGACCGGACATACGGTGAACACCTTAGAGTCAATTTACGAGGTGGAGCGAACGTGTTCATTTAGTAGGCGCAAAACATATAGCGATGAGGAATTTTATAAGGGTACAATGGATTATGGTCCTCGACTATGATGGAATCATGACTTCTCGATTGGATATCTTGATGCAGTTGGGCGTTAGCGTGAGAAAAAGCACTTCGGATCTTTGCATTTGGTAGGGATCGAGCTATGATCTCGTGTGAGTAGGAAACATCCAGTGTGCTCGGCCGTGAGCCCGAGTGCATGTGCATGTTACGCTGAAACTGCGGCTATATGAAGGCGAAAGTTCTTGTGAACCTGGCCCGGTTGGAGATAGAGAGCAACGCGTCTATGTGATAATCAAAGTGGCCAATGGAAATAATGAGAGAATCTGTGTTACCTGACAATTCGAAGCACATAGAAGATCCTTCTATCATTTCATCCAGCGACATGAGTGAGAGGAGCCTTGAAGCTCGATCACGTTAACCGCCGGATGAGCAGTCTTTGATGTGATGACTAAGCCTCTATCTGCGTGTAAGTTTGAACACTTCGAGATAAGCTTGGTATTGTCCGAAAGGACCTTCCGCGAAAGGAATTAGATGAATTCCTTGCCCGACCCCGTTGTTAGGCGTAAAGCAAGATGAGTTATGCTTCGACCTAGTTGTTAGGCGGTAAAGCATAGCGCCGATGATTCCTAAACTACCTCGTTTTTAGGCGTAAAGCGAGATGTTGATGTTCCTTGCTTCCGACCTGTTAGGCGTAAAGCGAGATGGTCATGTAGTACCGTTGTTAGGCGTAAGCATGGCAAGTGATGATCACTGCTTCGACCTGTTGTTAGGCATTAAAGCAAGATGGAGTCATACTTGACCTCGTTGTTAGGCGTGAAATTATGGCCGATGTGTGATCACTTAGCCGACCTAGTTTTTAGACGTAAAAGCAAGATGAGTTATGCTTACGACCTGGTTGTTAGAGCGTAAAGCATATGGCCATTTGGTTCCTGCCCGACCTAGTTGTTAGGCGATAAAAGCAAGATGAGTCATGCCGACCTCGTTGTTAGGCGTAAAGCATGGCGCCGTGTGATCCTCGCTTCTGACCCGGTTGTTGGCGGTAAAGCAAGATGAGTCATGCTTACGACCTAGTTGTTAGACATAAAAGCATGACGATGTGATTCCTAGCGACCTAGTTGTTAGGCGTGGCGAGATGATGATATTACTTGCCCGACCCTAGTTGTTAGGCGTAAAGCAAGATGCTGACTAACAACGAGCTACCGACCCTAACATTTGTGACATTGGAGGCTAGTGTGAAATGCGTGATGTGACGACCTTGTCTTTGTGACGGTATCATTTCGCGATACATATTTGGTCACGAGATGATGATAGCATTCGCAGGGAATGATGATGCTGTGATGAAGAAAACTTAGATGACTCGTAAATGTGCTAGAAAAATTTTCAAGATGATATTGACGATACTATCCTCGAGATAGATGATACGAGACCTCTCTTTCGCTGATCTTTGATGAAGACTAATAAAGAAATACCCTTCTTGTTGGAGGATGTTGAAATAAATATGGCTGCGAGAGCATTATTGTGTTGTTATTGGATTAAATCCCATTGTGGATTAATCATGTCATTATTATTATTTTTATTGTTAGAGTTAATCCCATTGGGATTAACTAAATTGATATTATTGTATTAGGACCAATTCCCCTTTTTCGGATTGGTCATGGGACAATTATAATGTAAAAAATAAGAAGTGAAGCCCCGTGAGTTATATTAAATGGGCCAGAGTTAATTAATGGTGGATTTATCCACCAAGTGAGAGAGGTCGGCCCACTCCAGTGGGTGGCCTTCACCGTCACCCAGGTCTTGTATAAATGAGGCTAGTGCCTCACTTCTATCCGCTACTTCACTTATCATGTTCTTATGGGGGCAGGTGACTTTCAAGGAATGTGTGAAAGAAGAAGAGGGTGGCGCATCTCTTAGAGGAGGGATTTCTTGTATTGGTTGAGTTATCTCTTGAACTCTTGATAAGCTATTTATGATAGGAAGTTTTCGGGTTTTCTTCCCCTAGAGGGTTTCAGGGATAAATGTTGTGTACATTGTGGATGTGTATTTCTTAGTGATCTTGTGGTTGTCATGCTTATCTTTGTAAATGCAAAGAACTATAATGTCGACATAAAACATTAGCATAGGGACACTAAGTGAAGGGACTTAGCTCCGTTTGCAGAAGTCGTATTATGGGGCGATAAACCTTTGGCCTTGGATTTAGAGAATGAAGTCATTTATCCTTGGTCAAGCGACTTAACTATTTTTTTAAGAACTAAACAATAAAACTTTAGTCCCTAAAATTCTTTGGTTTTCTTCCCCTAGAGGGTTTCCCAGGATAAATGTTGTGTACATTGTGGATGTGTATTTCTTAGTGATCTTGTGGTTATTATGCTCTTATCTTTATGAAATGCAAAGAACTATAATATCAGCATAAAACATTAACACCAAGGACACACTAAGTGAGCAGGACTTAGCTCACGTTTGCAAGTGTGTATAAGGACGACAACATCTTTGGCGCCGTTGCCGAGGATAAGTCATTTATCCTTGGTCAAAACGACTTAACTTATTTTTTTTTAAGAACTAAACAATAAAAAACTTTAGTCCCTAAAATTCTTTGAACTTGCATTGGTGGATTTTGTGTGATTCATTTTCAAGTGGCGACTCCATTGAACAAATCTGTCAAGTATACTGCACGGAACAATCCTTGTGGGCTGCTTAAAAATCTTGGAGAAGAAGCACTCATTAATGTCCAATTCTTGTTCCAACTTAATAAATTAACTTTTGTTTTCCTTCTTGTTTGTGCTTTGTTTGATGCTCTTGTTTGTTTGATAAACTTGGTCATCTGGCGACTCCACTTTAAAATAATTTGACGAAGTATTTTTCAAAGAGGAATTCATGGCTTGTTTTGCTTCATCCTTGAACTTGGAAAGGCTTTTGGATGAAGCTAGCTAGTTTTTCTTCTTGTTGGATCCTTAATAATCTTTTGCATCCCAGGTTGTTTCTTATTCAATGAGCTATCTCTTGAAACCTTTTGATTTTTCAAAGATAATTGGTTATCCTAATGATATACCTGAAGATGTTCTTGACAATGTGCTTAAATTTCAATATGGTGATGATGTTTGTGCTCATGTCAAGGCCTTTGGGCAATTAATTGATGATTGGGACAATTCACCTATTTGTGAGGATGCTCTTATGCGATTGTTTTCCTGGACTCTTTTGGTGGATGACGGATATGTTGGTCATCGGTTTCTTCTTCATGAAGATAATGAGATCAAGACCATACGTGATTTTCTGGATGACTTTTTGGAAAGATTTGGGATGATCAGGATGAAATTTACATTGAATTGGTTGATGATTTTATGGAAAAATGGAAGAGGAAGAATCTTCTAGCTGTTAAAACAACTAATTCAGACATAGAGGTTGATTCTCCAGCAGATCCCATTGAGGAGCTTAAAGAGATTATTATAAACATGCAGTTGGCCCATGCTAAACAATATGAAGCAATGAATGAACAGTTTATGGCCATGGAAGATCAATTGGAGATCATGGAAGCTAATTTCACAGAAAATTATATTGAATATCTGGACCCACTCAAACTTGAGCTTCACAGTGAAAAAGATAAGAAAGTTCATAGGGAAATTCCGGATAAATCCATGGATAAGCTAGTCACTGATTTTGAGGAGATAAGGAATTTGAACTTGAAAATATTGAATATCTAGATAATTCAATTTCCCACCCTCCTCCGAAGAACCAATCTCTTTGGAGGATAACTTTGAAGACCTTGAGGAAGACAGTGCAATGGTCCCTTTGACATGTTCATTTTCGACCCCTCAACCAAAAGAGGACTTAATGCAAAATTATGGGGAAATGGAGGGCAACTTCAGTTTATCAACGTCATATCATTATGAGTATTGGTTGGCCTTCCACCTTGATAGTCATGAGCAGCAAAGTATTAAAAGTTTACACGGTTTGTCACATTCCAGTGTTTGGTTAAAGGGAAGAAAGAGCATGATTCTTGGTTGGTTCTTTCTAGCAAAAAATTCCAAGTTAATAAAACTTGGGAAGGGATCTTCTATGAGTCATCCAGGACAAGGATGTTTCAGACACTTGTGGCTTCATTTTATCCATTGCATGGATGGTTGTAACGTATCTCTAACTCTTATTTGTATTTCAGTTTTGTATTATTTCAATTTATTATGTCATTATGTACTTAGATTTATTTCTGTATCATAATTTCATTTTGTAAAATTATAGATGTTGTACTTTAGTTATTTCATTATGTAGATGTTGTTTATAGCATTTATTTCATTATATATATGTGTATGCTTATGTTGGATATTGGTGAGCACCTTTTTGTAGATGTTGGATTCTCGTATGCTCTTTGTCCCTTGTGAGAAGATCGAACACACGTCCCCATGTGGAGCCAGATGTTGACCGCCTATTCAACTAGGGGGTCAACTCCATGTGCCATGAAGAGATGCATCATCAGATGCTAATTTTTCGAAGATAGTTTGGTTTTACTGGGCAATTTATGCCTCCAACACACTTTTTTGTAAACAGAATTCCCGCACCCCTGCGTGGGTTAATAATGTAATAGGTCTGCATGGGTCATAGTTAGGTCAATTACCTTGGGATTTCTTCATTAGGAGAATTCCTTTCATCAAGGATTTTTTATCCTCGAGTTATTAATTGGGCTTTTCAGCCTTATTAATTTCCCTTGAGTTTTTCCCTCCCACCAGCAATAATTCCTCCAAAGTGGTGAAAGACGTTCTAATGGGGTTATCTTCTGGTAGCTATTGTTTAGGAATGATGTAAATGACCATGTATGACATCTTAGAAAGTTTCACGGAATTTCGTAGAGTCTAGATAGGTTTTTTTTAATTAATTAAATTAATTAAATTTTCTTAAGGTTGAAGGTTTAATTATTTAATTAATTAATTGTTTTTGAGCAAATATTGTAAAAACTGGGTCCTTAGGTTTTTGATAGGGGTATTTGTGCTCAAAAGAAATGGAATGAGACCCCCTACACCCTTGAACCAAGTTTCAACTCAATCGGACAACGTTTTCTAGATGTTTGTCCACCAGGAGTCTCAGTCAATCAAAACAACAATTTTAATTGTTAAATCATGACATAGGAAAAATGTCATTTTTGTAATTTTGAGCAAATAGGGTAAAGTAATGATGGAAAAGTGTGAGAGGGATTTTTCCTAACCTTTCCTAACCTTTCCTAACATTTTCCAACCCTCACATCACCCGCTCACCTAGCCATTAAGCAAAAACGTCACTTTTCCTAGAGTGGTGTGCCTCCCTTCTAGAAAGTCTCCAAAAAGTGAAAAAATAATAAAAAAAAGTAATGGGAGAGCTATTATATCCCTTGGTGTGCCTCCCTAGACCCTACAACTCATCATTTCACTTATCAAAGCCTTGTCAACTCACTCCAACTCATTTCCACTTCATCCATCCATTCCAAAACCCTAAAAGTGACTTTTCTTTGATGTGTGACACTTGTAACTCATCCAAGAGGGGTAGCTTTGTCTTCCCAACTATAAATAGAACCTCTCCCTCACTCATTTGAGACGATATCTTGAGCTATTGTTATTCTACTGGATTTCCCCCTCATCTCTCTCTCTCTCTCTTGTTCATTTTGTTTCCTTTCCATTTTTCTCTTGAGAGTGTTGGAGCAACATGTTGCTACAAAACTCTCCTCTTGAGTAATAGAAAGGCTTTGGAGAATTTGAAGAAACAAAGAGTGTTTTTGTTGCTTCTTGCTACTATTGAGGTGATCTTGTTCTATTTTTCTCTCTCATTCTTGCTTCAAATTTATAGATCTAGAGTAGAAGCTCCAAGCAAAGTATTTTGTTTCGATAGATTTGTGATAGTATTATCATAGATCTAGTGAAGTGTTTATTTGGGTATTTCAAAGTATTTTGTTTTACCATCTAAATCTACTCACATTCTATCTATTTTTAAAGTTTTTCTCACAACCTTTGCAGATATACCTCTAGGGTTTTATTGGGCAAGCCTCAAGAAAAAGTCTTCTTAAAGCCTACCTAAACTCCATTGCTTTTCAGATCTGATTTATTTACTCATTCTCTCCATATTTCAATTTGCTAACAATCATAGATAGGTCACATTAAATCTACTTTTATTGGAATACTTGTATGTGAAAAATTTATGCATTAAAACAAAAAAAAATCTTAACTTTTGGTGTGTTGTGTATCATTTCCAGCAAGCAATAGTTGTTGGTTTTTGCAGGTTCTTACCAGGTATAAGGGTTATGTTGCCCATTTTCGTTCATATAACACCTCAAGAACTTCTCCATTGATTAGGTAACGAAAACTCACCCTTTCCCTTCTCTTTCTAGCATTTCTAAAGTCATTCTCTTGCTTCCAAACCCTCTTTGGCACAACAAAAGTAGGCTTGCCTCCACCTTGTACCATTGTGAGTGGTTTTGTTTCTTGCTTTTCATTTCAAATTATTTTCTTAATGGTTGCCTACACCTTGGGTAAGACATCCCCAATATCATATGGCTAGAAGTAATGTGCTTATGATTTGCTTACTCTCACATGGTTAAAAGCTTTTAGAGGTAGATATCATACACATACTAGATCTTATCTTAAGCCCTTGGGGCATAATCTTACTTACATGCTATAATCTTTCAAGTTTCATAACACATGTTTTAATGCAATATCACATGGTTTAATGCAATGATGGTGGTTTAAGAAATAATCATTTTAACTTGCAAATCACTTATCTTTAAGGTCATTTGCCATCATTTAAGTTTGAAGTATATGTGGGACATGTTTAGTAGGGACACACTTTTATTTCAGCAAGTACTTTTTATCTCTTAACACTTTTTCTCTTAATGCAATAACACTCATGGTTAAGTGGTGATGAGCTAAAGCATTTTCTTCTTCCTTTGGCTAGTTGTTCTTGCCCTTTAAAAGCACTCTTTTCTTTCAAGCTTGCAAACATTCTTGGTTAAGTAAATGGTGTAGGAATAACTTGTTCTTTTCAGCAATTCATTATACATGCTATATGTGTTTACATGCTTCATTTTTAAGATTTAAACACATCTTTTGGGCTGATTAAAGTTTCGGTTTTGGCACTTTTTCACTTTTTTTTGGCAAGTAAAAGTCACATAAACACTCTTAAACACATCAAAATACTTAGTCCATAGGCCTAATAACATATTAGACTTAATAGGACACCTAAATTCTCCATCTTCGTCATCTAAAACGGGGTTTGAGGAAGGCAACGGAAGGTTCTAGGCCGGGGACGGTCTCATGGCGTGTGGCATCCTTTCTGGGAGTACTCGGATCTTTATGGTTGACCTGTGAAGCTAGGGTAGGCCTCGTTGCCTCACTTCTTGAGCATCCAGCAGCCATTTGGTAATTGGGGCAGGAGGATTTTGGTTTGAGACTTAGTTAGGGTAATTCAAACTTTAAAATCTTTAAGTAACCCTTAATTCACTTAGCATTTAAACAACTTAGCTACATTGGTACATCTTATGGTTGTTTAAAACTTTACTAGCAAGCACACATCTCTTTCATTTTTACATGCAAATACACTTCTTTGTGGGTTAATTATCTAAATGTCAATCTTTTAAGTATTGTTGAGCACTTGTTCTTTCAAGCTTTCCATTTTATTTGTTAAGTGTTCTTTATGGTGTGATCCCTCAAGAGATAGCGCATCCCATTTGGAAGCATCTTCTTGTTGGGTCTTGAGTATTGTGGTTGTCATTGAAAAGCAGTCCAATAGAGTAAGTGTTATTGGGGCATGCTTGGCTTAATGTGGATGATCTTTATGCTTTGAATCTTTTTCAATTCCTACACATTAAAGCACTTGGTTAACTTGTTTCCTTTGTATCTATTGTATCATCAATTCATCATGTATCTAATTGTGGATTTGTATCTAACATTGTGGTGAAGTAATTGTAGTCATTGTTTATTTGTGAATCTTTTGTAATCAAACTCCCTCAAACTTTAGTTGACCCCTTTGCCCAACCATAGGCACTAGTCTTAGTTGACTTAGGGAAGGGTTTGTTTGACATAAGTAGATAGTTGCATCTTGCATTGTTGCCTTTGCATCATACGTTAGTCTTTCCCCAAACCTTGTAACTAATTAAAATCAACTCCTAGAACATAACGTTAATCGTATCTACTAACTAGGGTCTACCCCCCTTGGCTTTCCTAGGAGTAAGCCTAGATAGAAGAGGTTCAAGTCAAAGTGACAGCGTTGGCTTTGAACCTAGGCATTGTGCCTCCGAGGACACACTAAGTAAGCAAAACTTAGCTCAAGTTTGCAAGTGTGTATAAGGACGGCAACAGAGCCACTGTCACACTTTCACTGTGAGATATACCACTGTAAACCTGTACCTCAACTTGTAATCAACCTGTACCATAAACAAGTGCATCAACCATGCACCAACCTGTATCAAACAACCTGTAATCAACATGTACCATAAACAAGTGCATCCAACCATGTACCAAGTATGTACCAATCATGTGTCAACTATTCATCAACTATGACTCATCAATATGTACCAACATCATCAACTATACACCTCATGTATGTGCCAACTCATCAACTACGTGTCTCAACCATGTACCCAACATGTACCTCAACCAAAAGTCATCATCAATATCATCATCCCAATATGATTTGTAACTCTTTAATAGCCCTGGTATATATGATCACATACCTGCAAACCTTCCTTAACTTTAACAACAAGAGACTAGCATTTTCATCAAACTTTTATTTAGTCTCACATGACTAGTTTTGGATTAGTCAACAACCCTAACTTGATGTAATGTCCCATTTCCACTAGGCAGTCAGAATACCGTGGTGGTTTACCCAATTTTCCGTAAACCATTAGACGGACAAGCTAGGGAAATGATATTGGTAAAGTCACTTTCGAATTATAAAGTGAAACTTAGGAAAAGTGAGTTTATTAATATTAAGCCCCTCTTTGAGGGTATTTCTCTCCAATTATTAATTAAATGAATATTTAATGGAGAAAAAGAAAAAGTGAAAGACAAAAAGGACGATGGAGGATTGGAGAGGATTATTGATTATTCATTTTGGAAAATTGTTTTGGAGGAAGCTTGCGAGCTTGAGACGAGGGTTTCGAAACCCTTGGAGAGAAAATTCGGTTTCGAGGTTCAAACAATACCTTTCTAGCTGAAAATCGGAGAAGCCATCCAGGCTTTTCACTTGCGGGTAATTGGCATAGTGTTCCAGGGAGATTTGTTGAGATTGAGTTCATTATCAGTTGTGGAGAAGAGGTGGAGTTTCCTGTGGCACATGTGGAAAGATTGGGCGTTTTCTCCTTGCTAGGCGCATCTCTTCTTTCTCTGCTGCGTGTTGCTTTGGGGGTGGTCGAATCTTGCCTTCTTAAGGTCATGCGGCTTGGATGGGCGTGTACAGGAGTGGGCCGTCTCTGTTGGCCAAGTTCCTTTGGTGGTTGGTTGATTCCCTTAGAGGCTGCGTGTTCATTTTCCCTGCTGGCCGAGTTGTCTCTTCCTGTAGCTGCGTGTTGATTGTGGTGCTGCGTGGGAGGAACAAGGGAGGTCGTTGCTGGTCATTCCCCCTTGGTTGGTTGTTCTTTACAGTACAGAGGGGTATATTTGTGAGTGGAGGCTGCCATTTCATCAGCAGAACATTAAAACACAGGAATCTCTCTTCTATATCAAGACGTGTGGACAGTTTGAGTTCTTTCTTATGGCTGTGTGATGGTGTGGGACTTCCAAACTTCCTACAGCAACATTTTCTTCATTACTGAGAGGTATTCCCACCTTGTTTTGACTGTAATAAGTTCAGCAACATTATTCAATAAAGAGCAGTCATTATTTAGTCAAATTGCTACTTCATATGTGAACGTTTTTCATTTTATTTTTATGGGTTTTGTTCTATATTAAAATACGATCACTGGCACTTCATTGGGGAGCTATAAGGGTCTAGAAAACCACTAAACATCCAACAAAACCAAGAAACATATAGTTGTCCGATCAAATTTTCACCTACAGCAATAAACTCAGAAGCATGCAAACTGTTTGACGAAAGTCCAACATCAGAACTTGAAGGATTTTCCTACATTTACAACATAGAATATTGCAGTGGTATCAGAGCATGATCTTGGCCAGCTGTGGGCGACATTGATGACTGAGGAGGGGCTGCAAAACATCACTTATAGGCGCAGGAGGTACAGAAGCGTAGAGGGCAGAGAAGAAGACATGGAGGGCACTCCGGGAAACAATGCAAATCTGCCAGAGGACAGAGAGGATGGTTTGATCAGAGGGCTTATGAAAGCCTTACAGGATATCGTAGAGGGCCAGAGAGAGACCCGAGAGTTCATGGGCAGAATCACAGGTTATGCTCTAGGGAGCAAGCATGGTGAAGAGAGGGGGGAGAGCAGCAAGAGAGGGCAGGTGGAAGAAGGGGGAAACACACGCAAACCTCATGTTGAGGTGATCACTTCCAGGACCAGCCCTCAGAACCGCCCTCACGACTACAGTGAAATTCCTAGATCTACCATGCCAAAGTTCTTAGGACCAGCGGAGACAGGTACAGGAGGGCAGGTAGAGCAGGACGAGCCACTGGCAGCTTATTTCCAGGAATATAAGGCCATGGATCCAGATTTGAGAGAAGCTATGACTTTTATCGAGTTTTGTAGCTTCAAGGGGAGAAACAGGCCAAGGTTCTTCAACAGGGGTCCCACATAGAGCTACGAGTTACAGCGCACAGTGGGCAAGCTCACTTTGCCATACTTCGATGGGACGTCGAAGTGCACTGCACGAGCTTGGGTGCAGAAGTTCGACACCTACTTCCAGCTGAACCCCATGGCAGAGACCGATGCCATTAAGTTGGCAACATTGCACTTGGAGGGTGAGGCACAGGACTGGTGGTACCACGGGATGACCACTCTGGGACATGCCCATATTGTCACCTATGCTGAGTTTACAGGGAGACTAGTGCATAGATTTGACAGGAGAGATCCCGAGTTGTCTTTCAGAGACTTGGCACAGTTGAAACAAACTGGATCGGCAGAGGCCTTTATATCAGATTTCCAGAGGATATCAGTGATGGTCACCGATATCTCCGAGGCCCGATTGGTGATGTTGTTCACGGAGGGGCTAACTGAGCCACTTCGAGGATGGGTGAAGGCTTATAAGCCTCCTACACTACAGGATGCAGTTAGCAGAGCTAGAGACCTACAGGAGTCAGTACCCAAGCCCAAGTTCACCCCGAGACCGAACTTCC
>SNQJ01S0084480.1:0-11944 GCA_010110895.2 Picea sitchensis | reverse complement strand
AGAGTATAAATAAGAGGCAAGGCTCTCTCATTTTAGATCACACTTGAGAATATTGAATACCTATAGGTGTTTGAGGTAACCAAAGGATATCTAAGTTGAATTTCTGAGGGAAGGTGAAGAAAAGAAGGCCGGAATTCAAGGAAGGATAAATTCTTTTGATGATGCTTTCTAAGGCATGTTATTTACAGGTCATCTCACCATTTTTTCAATAAATTATTTTATAGAATGATTCAGACCGTGAAATTGCTATTCCATTGAGAAAACATATCCAGGTATCTATGGTAAAAAATTCAACTTGTGGGTCATTGTATTTTTTGGAGTTACACTCCGTGGAAAATAGGGTTTGTGGCTAGTCTTGAAACTAGTCTAAAACAAATGTTTCAGGTAAAAATGCCATAACTTCTTCATAACATATCCAAATTAATTAAGAACAAATTTTTTGGTTAGAATGAAATCTGTAGTATGTTGTATAACCGTTTTAGAGAGATTCAACAAATATTCCATGTGGGGCATGCTCTACAAGGTCGCTCTCTAGAATAAGCCAAAATTCAACAAGGTATGCCATTTTTGCTATAACTCCTTTTCTGAGAGGTTCCAATTAGTGACACCTACAGGAATTACATAAAAAACATTGAATAACATTGTGTATTAATTTTAGATCTTTATTCATTACAGGTACAAAGTTATGATTATTTCAAGTTAGGGTTGTTGACTAATCCAAAACTAAACATGTGAAACTAAAGAAAAGTTTGATGAAAATTGATGCAGGAGCATCGTCAGCAGCAAGAGAGAATGGGACAAATCCCATCACATTTTTGGCACATGTCAAAATTGTTTGCAATATTTTGAAAGTTTGGATGCGCAGATTTTAATGTAATAGTTAAAGAAGGGCATACTTCCATATTGTAAATAGATCTTGAGCGATTCGCTCTCATCTGTAAGGTGTAGAGGCATTTATGCATAATTAATATAAGTAGGTAGATTTAAATTCTAGATTAGACAGTCTTAGGAGCTGGAGGGAGAACGGATATAGACACCCTCATCTTGTATCATTGTAACATTATCAAGAATATCATAGAGCATAGAGAAGAGTTGTAGCAGAGAGATGTGTAGAAGGACCCATGTACAGAAGTTCTGAAATTAATATATATGAAGCTTTGATTCAGACTCATGGGGTTCTAATACTTTCTATGTATACATGCTGAATGTTATGCCTATGGTTGTTTTACTCTTTCTGTTGTACATTTACTATTATGTTGTGTATGTATGATTTCTTACTTAGATTTTGAAGTCTGAGAGAGAGTAAGGAAATGAGTTTCAATTGTTTCTCTTATTGATTCAGAGTTCCTGCAAGGAGTGCAGTGATGTGTCTGCAAGGAGTGTGTTGACAGGATCAGATTTCATCTCTGCAAGCTCAGAAGGGGTACCGTTGTTCTCATTTTCCGTAGAAGTGCAAGTCAGGTACAGAAGTCGTGCAAGGTGTGCACAGGTTGGTTGGAAGTCCAGAACTTATCAACCAAGGAGATGATTGAAATATTGTTGTCGCAAAGAGTTGCACAGAGTCGAAAGAACTCAAATAATTAGACGTATTTGAGGAAGTGCTGCAAGGAATGTGTGCAAAAGTCTCTTAGGAGACTTGAGTTTGTGAAAGGAATTTCAGGAGGGCCAACACTTTCAAAGTGTTGAAGAACAAAAGAGGAGTTTTGGTCATCATGTAGGGGCCAAGGAAAAGGAAGAGGATCACTGAGGTGATTCAGAGACGAGGTTATTGAAGAAGGAATTTGGACGGTCGAGGTTCTCCAAGGAGAACTATCGAAACAGTGAGGATCGTTGGATCTGCGGAAACTTCTAGGTGGATAACGATTAGGACAGAGCCATCCTTTGGATAGCCTAGATTAACATCAGTCGTTGAACAAGATTCCCAGGGTCATCAAATCATTTCAACATTTCGGGGTTCGAGAGTTCGAAGTTCAAGCCAAAATTCTTGGTTGACCAAACCCCCGAAATGCGAAAAGGAAGTTTTCATGTGTGGAAGCAAGTTAAGTTTTCGAAAATTCAGAGTTCAGGGTTTCGGAAGTATCAAGGGAGAGAGATCAGGACACAGTAGGGGAGAAAACCCGAAATTAGAGGTCGCGACAAAGAATTATCGGCATTTCAGAAGTCAGGAATTCGACATTTCTGTTGATAAGGGTCTATACTCCACATCGAGTTTTCGAAGTTGCAAATCCTGAAGGAGCGGGGGAAGAATACATGTTTCGAAAATTCAGGGATTGTGAAGACATAAGGTGGTTTGAGAGTTCCAAACTCCCGATACCTGGAAACTCGAAACAAGGAGGAGGTGACAAGTGGAAGGACATAAGACTTCTTGTCGAGGGTCATGAAAGCAGTAAGGAGAAATACCATTTCGACATTTCAGGAATTCAGAGACCGGAAGGTGGAGAGGACATAGGGTTCAAGCTTGACATATCGAACTCCCAGTACGAAAAAGTCCGAAAGGATTTCAGAAGATGTCATTTCGGCATTTCGGGGTTAGGAGGCTCGAAATCCCCGAGGACATAGTAAAAAGCACATTTCAGTGGTTGAAACCCTGAAATTGCGAAGAGAAGGGGAAGGCCGAGGTACTTTCATTTCAGCAAATCATTACTTTGGGTTTCGGAGGTCGAAGAGGTAAGACGCGTGACCATGGGATTCACGAAATTCGGTATCCTGAAATAAAAGAGGAATTCCCCTCAAGGTGTTATTATGGGTAGATTTCCCAAAAGGGAAATAGAAGAGCCAGTCGAGCTCTCGGGACGAAAGGAGAAGATATTTTGCGGATCCTGACCTGAGTGTCTGGGGAGGGGTATGCATCAGTTGTGCTATCAAAGCCCTTCTCTGTTTGTATATTACAGATAAAGGGTGTGAGAAAGATTTACAACCATGTCGTCGAGAAGAAGAGATAGGCAAACACCCGATCCACCAGAGGAAAGGGAAATGCCAAGAAGAAGGGGTAGGAAATTACCTGAGTTGCGAAGGGTAAGAGAGATGCGTGAACTATGTGCCAGGCTTGATGCCATGGAGACATCACAAAGGCACACAACTGATGTTGGAGATATCATCAAATCTGAAAGTGAAGATGAAGTTAGACATGGAGGAGAAGAAGTTACAACTAAAGATGCAGCAGAAGAATGCCTATTCAGGGTTGTTGCAAGGATAGGTGCTAGAGAAAAAATGGATATTCCAGTATATGAGGGAAACCTAGATGTTGAAGAGATTCTAGACTAGATTAGAGCTCTGGATAAATATTTTGACTATGAGGATGTTGAAGAAGATAAGAAGGTTAAGCATGTTGTCACAAGACTGAAAGGACATGCAACATTATGGTGGGATGAACTACAGGCTGACAGACGCTACAAAGGCAAGCAGAAAATCAAGAGTTGGGATAGAATGGTTGCGAAGATGAAGGGAAAATTCATACCCAAGGATTACCAAATCACTCTATTTCGGAGGATGTAGAATCTAAGACAGAAGCTGATGTCAGTGAAAGAGTACATTGAAGAGTTCTACAAACTAAACATCAGGGCAGGTCATCACGAAAGTGATGATGAAAAGGTTGTCAGATATATGAATGGTCTAAGATTTGACATTCAAGATGAGATGAGCATGATGACCATCCAAACGGTGGAAGATGTTTATCAAATGGCTCTGAAGGCTGAAGAGAAGTTGAGCCGTAAGTAAGGTCAGAGAGGCAGAGGCAAAATCCAAGGCAGAGGCAAACCAGTTGCCCAAGACAGGAATCAGAAACCTAAGGAAGAGTGGAAGAAACCTCAAACTCAAACTGAGAGAGGTGGAAGCTCATAGAGAGGACAATATGCTAATAACAACACTTTTCCTCGCGCTAGAGGAAGAGGAAGAGGCAGAGGTGGAGTAGTAAAATGATTCACGTGTGGAAAGAATGGACACAAACCTTATGAATGTCCAAATAAGAAGAAAGAAGGAGGTGAAACTCACATTGCTGAGGCAGAGAGACAGAATGTTGAGGTAGAATATTTTGAAGGTGAAAGATCACTGATGATGAGGAAAGTGCTCTTAACACCAGAGAAGGAGGTAGAAAATCCATTCCAAAGGAACATAATTTTTCGGACTGCTTGCAAGACCAAAGACAGAGTATGCAAGGTCATCGTGGACAGTGGTAGCACAAACAATCTCGTTTCTACAAAGATGGTAGAAAAGATGGAGTTGGAGACTATTGAACATCCAATCCCATATAGAGTTTCATGGCTACAAAAAGGACATCAGGTAAATGTCACTAAACAATGTTTAGGTGAGATTAAAATAGGAGGATATAAGGATGAAATACTATGTGATGTCATTCCCATGGATGTTTATCATTTATTGTTGGGTAGACCGTGGCAATATGACAGGAATGTGATTCATGATGGGAGAAAGAACACATATACCCTGGAGAAGAATGGAAGAACTCACATGTTGTTGCCAATTAAGGATAAAGAAGTGACAACAAAGGTAAGCAACACTGTACTTCTCATGAGTGGGAAGGAACTTCTTAAAGAGATTAAGAAGAAGGAAGAAACACAATTCATTGTGGTTAGGAAACCTAGAATTGTTTTAACTAGCACAAGGGTGGATGATTTACTCGAAGAAATCTAGGAGTTGCTGGAGGATTTTGTTGATATAGTCATGGACGAAATACCTTGTTCATTGCCACCTATCAGGAGTATAAGTCATCATATTGATCTCATACCTGGAGCTAGTTTACCAAACAATGTAGCATACAGATTGACGCCGCAAGAGAATGAAGAGGTCAAGAGACAGGTCCAAGACTTAATGGACAAGGGATTGGTTAGAGAGAGCTTGAGTCCATGTGTTGTTCCGACAATGCTTAGCCCAAAGAAAGATGGAGGTTGGAGAATGTGTACAAACTCCAAAGAAATTAACAAGATTACCATCAGATATAGATTTCCATTGCCAAGGATGGATGATTTGATGGATTGTTTGACTAGAGCCAAATTTTTTTCAAAGATTGATTTGAAAAGTGGTTATCATCAAATCCGAATGAGAGAAGGTGATGAATGGAAGACAACATTCAAGACAAATGAAGGACTATATGAATGGATTTTTAGGCCATTTGGCTTAACAAATGTGCCTAGTACTTTCATGAGATTGATGAATGAAGTCCTGAAGGAGTTCATTGGAAAATTCGTCATTGTATATCTTGACGATATACTAATTTTTAGTAGGACAGAAACAGAGCACTTGAAGCATTTGGCTACAGTGATGAAAATATTATAGCAAGAGAAAATGCTGATAAATATGAAGAAATCATCATTCATGAAGACAGAGCTCATTTATTTGGGATTTGTTATTTCTACAAATAAGTTGAAAATGAATCCAGATAAAGTGGAGGTGATTAAAAATTGGCCATCGCCAAAGAGCGTCTTTAAAGTTAGAAGCTTTCGTGGATTGGCTAGTTTCTACATAAAATTTATCAGGAATTTCAGTGGAATTACCGTACCGATGATGGACACAGTGAAGAAAAGACATAAATATTTTCACTGGACAGAAGAAGCAGAGAAAAGTTTCAATTTGTTGAAAAAGAAAATTACTGAACAACCAATTTTGGTGTTGCCAGATTTCAGCAAGATGTTTCAGGTCAAGTGTGATGCAAGCAGATTTGCCTTAGGAGTGGTCTTAAGCCAATATGATAGACCAATCACGTACTTCAGTGAGAAACTGAACGAAGCAAAAGTGAAGTACTCCACATATGATAAGGAATTTTATGCGATCATATAGACACTGAAAAAGTGGAGGCGCTATTTGGTTCCTAAAGAGTTTGTCTTGTATAGTGACAATCACACATTGCAATTTGTGACTCAATAGGAAAAGATGAACCAAAGTCATTTTAAATGGGTTGAATACATGCAGAATTTTACTTTTGTAATTAAACATATTTCTGGAACTGCTAACAAAGTTGTTGATGCTTTGAGCAGGAAATGTTTGCTGGTGCAGGAATTTAGAGTCAAAACTCTGGGTTTTGATAACCTCAAGGACATGTACAAGGATGATCCAGATTTCAAAGAGGTGTATGAGGCATCTGAGAATCCAATTCTCAGGAACAGAAGTCAATGGATTGAATATATGATCTAGGATGGATTATTATTCATAGACAATCAACTGTGTATTACAAAATGCTCCATGAGGGAGAATCTGCTGAAAGAAAAACACAGTGGAGGATTGGTCGGACATTTCGATCATGATAAAATGTTCTTGAAATTAAGTGGCTCATATTTTTGGCCAGGGATGAGGACCGATGTCAAAATATTCGTGGACAGATGCAGAATTTGTTAGCACAGAAAAGGAAGAAAACAGAACACAGGGTTATATCATCCATTACCCATACCAGAGAGGTCGTGGGATGCAGTGAGCATGGATTTTGTGTTAGGGATGCCAAGAACACAAAGAGGGTTTGATTCAATCTTTGTGGTGGTAGACAGATTTTCTAAAATGGCACACTTTATACCATGTCAGAAAACCAGTGACGCGACTCATATTGCGAACCTATTTTTCAAAGAAGTCGTTAGACTTCATGGCTTACCAAGGAGCATAGTTTTAGATCGAGACACTAAGTTTGTAGGACATTTCTGGAGGACTTTATGGAAGAAGCTAGGAACAAAATTGTCATTTAGCTCAGCATATCATCCTTAGATGGATGGGCAAACAGAATTTGTAAACATAAGCTTGGGAGATTTACTAAGGAGCCTAGTGACTGAACACTACAGTCAATGGGATCACATTCTTCCATAGGCGGAGTTTTGTTATAATGATTCGATCAATAAAAGCATGGGGAAAATTCCATTTCAGATTGTTTATGGAATGCAACCTAGGGGAGTTTCTGAACTGAAGGATTCAGAACAAGATGACACTAGAAGTGCTAGTGCAGAGAATTTTGCAGAGGCAATGAAGGAACTTCACAACCAAGTGAAGGAGCGATTGCGGAATTCAAGCCAAGAGTACAAGCACAGAGCAGATCAACACAGGCGACAACTTCAGTTCGAAGTTGGTGATTTGATTCTTGCACACCTGAGAAAGGAGAGGTTCCCAAGGAGACATATAAAAAACTAAAAATGAAAACGATTGGACCATGTAAGATCATAAGTAAATTTGGGGCAAATGCATACGAGATTGAATTACTCGATGGGGTCGAAATTTCACCAATATTCAATATCTCAGATTTGTACCCTTACAAAGCTGAAGAAGCAGGAGCAGATAGTGAACAGATAGAAGTTCAGTGGACTAAACAAGTTCCTGTAGTTGAAAAGCCACAGATGGAAAGTATACTTGACAAGAGAGTCAACAAGAAGACCAGGAGAAAAGAGTATTTCAAATGCTTGGTCAAATGGAAGGGACATCCAGTTGAAGATGCCAGCTGGGAGAATGAAGAAAAAATTCAGAAGCATGGACAGACATTCCAAGAGCTCATGAACAGGAGTCCATGAAAATTTTCAAGCGAGGGAGTATGATGTAGGAGCATCATCAGCAGCAAGCGAGCGTGGGACAAACACCATCACATTTTTGGCACATGTCAAAATTGTTTGCAATATTTTGAAAGTTTGGATGCGCAGATTTTAATGTAATAGTTAAAGAAGGACGTACTTCCATATTGTAAATAGATCTTGAGCGATTCTCTCTCATCTATAAGGTGTAGAGGCATTTATGCATATTTAATGTAAGTAGGTAGATTTAAATTCTAGATTAGACAGTTTTAGGAGCTGGAGGGAGAACGGATATAGACACCCTCATCTTGTATCATTGTAACATTATCAAGAATATCATAGAGCATAGAGAAGAGTTGTATCAGAGAGCTGTGTAGAAGGACCCATGTACAGAAGTTCTGAAATTAATATATATGAAGCTTTGATTCAGACTCATGTGGTTCTAATACTTTCTGTGTATACATGTTGAATGTTATGCCTATGGCTGTTTTACTCTTTTTGTTGTACATTTACTGTTATTCTATGTATGTATGATTTCTTACTTAGAGTTTGAAGTCTGAGAGAGAGTAAGGAAATGAGTTTCAATTTTTTCTCTTCTTGAGTCAGTGTTCCTACAAGGAGTGTAGTGAAGCGTCTGCAAGGAGTGTGTTGATGGGTTCATAGTTCATCTCTAAAAGCTCAGGAGGGGTACCGTTGTTCTCATTTTCCGTAGAAGTGCAAGTCAGGCACAAAAGTCGTGCAAGGTGTGCGTAGGTTGGTTGGAAGTCCAGAACTTTTCAACCAAGGAGAGGATTGAAAGACTGTTATCGCAAAGAGTTGCATAGAGTTTAAAGAACTCAAATAATTAGACGTATTTGAGGAAGTTCCGCAAGGAATGCATGCAAAAGTCTCTTAGGAGACTTGAGTTTGTGAAAGGAAGTTCAGGAGGGACAACACTTTCAAAGTGTTGAAGAACAGAAGAGGATTTTTGGTCATTGTGCAGGGGCCAAGGAAAAGGAAGAGAATTGTTGAGGTGATTCAGAGAAGAGGTTCTTGAAGAAGGAATTTTGATGGTCGAGGTTCTCCAAGGAGAACTACCGAAACAACGAGGATCGTTGGATCTGCAAAAATTGCTAGGTGTATAATGGTTAGGACAGAGCCATCCTTTGGATAGCCTAGATTAATGTCAGCCATTGATCAAGATTCCCAGGGTCGTCAAATCATTTCGACATTTTGGGGTTTCAGAGTCCTAAGTGCAATCCAAAATTCTTGGCTAACCAAACCCCCAAAACGCGAAAAGGAGGTTTTCATGTGTGGAAGCAAGTTAATTTTTTGGAACTTCGGAGTTCAGGGTTTTGGAAGTCTCGAGGGAGAGAGATCGGGACACAACAGGGGAGAAAACCCAAAATTAGAGGTCGCGGAAGAGAATTATCGGCATTTCGGAAGTCGAGAATTCAACATTCCCATTGACAAGGGTCTATACTCCACATCGAGTTTCTGAAGTTGCAAATCCCAAAGGAGTGGGGGAAGAATACATGTTTTGGAAAATCGGGGATTGCGAAGACATAAGGTGGTTCGAGAGTTCCAAACTCCCGATACCCAGAAACCCAAAACGAGGAGGAGGTGACATGTGGAAGGATAGGAAACTTCCTTTCGAGGGTCATGAAAGCAGCAAGGAGAAATACCATTTCGACATTTCGGGAATTCAGAGACCGGAAGGTGGAGAGGACATAGGGTTCGAGCTTGATGTATCGAAATACTGGTACGTGAAAGTATGAAAGGATTTAAGAAGACGTCATTTCGACAATTCAGGGTTATTACGCAGATGCTACCTATCGACCCTTGGGTCGACGTCCGCTCACAGGATCATTCTTTATCTCCTTTGAGATGGATCGACTCTTTTGATTGCTTACTGGAATTTACTTCCTATCAATCCACAGGTCCTTTTGGAAGCTCCCCTATGAAAATAGCACTAGGTGAGAGCTCCACCTTCTCCAAGCGACCACAGTGCTATAACCAAGGCCCAATTCCAAAGGCGCTTGTCGCATCTCACAATCTTGCAAGTTCGTGAGTCAAAACTCTCGACTCCTCCTTTCCAAATTCATGATACCCGAAATGCCAATATGGGTATAGCTCCTTCCCTTGTAAGTTCCCTCCGCATGTGACCACTGACTAGGCTTAACACTAGCACCTCTCGCTACTCTCCCTTCGTGAGGTTCAACGTCGAGCTCCTATGCTCTTATCTCGTGAGTCACCGAGNGCATGTCCACCTGTCTATCACACGGGCCCACCTTGTGGTTTTGCCACGTGTCCCTCGTGCCTAGCTTCAGCACTTCATGACTTCGATTCCCAAAAATGCTACCTCCTTTGTATCCCAACACCCGAAGTGCCGAGATCCTGAACTCCTCGATACTCCTTATCGCAACTCGTGACTTCGGGACTTTCGAGACAAAAGTCTTGATCCCCTATCCTCCAAATTGCCGAGGTGTCAAATTCTGACGTGTTATAAATGAGGGTCCCACAACAAAACTTCTCATCCTATCGGGACTTCGCCTTTCACGATCTCGCGAATCTTGGTGCAAGGTTTTCAACCCTTCAGCTCGCAAATCTACAAAATGAGAGTTTGCGAGTGATCCAACGACCCTTACTGGCTTGGATCCTATGGCTCTATTTCCCCTGAACTTAAAATTGAAAATAGGCTTACTGTAACTCCCCTGCTCCTCTGCACAATCTGACAGCTCTCGAAACTTCGCGAATTCTTCTCGGAGAATTTCGAACGTCCAATGCCTCCTTGAAAACTCCTGCGGAATGAACAAGGTATTCCTTCACGAAACTTGTCCACCTACAAAACAACTTCTCTACACCTCCTTTCAACACTTCAAGGCACTAGCCCCCTTGAGCTTCTCTTCGACAACTTCAAAGACCCTATCCTTCCTGAGCTTGATTGACAAAATCCTCAAGTCCTTTGGGGATGATCCCTGAGCGCACTCCTTGCGGCACTTCTTCAAATACTCCTAAGTATTTGAACTGGTTGACTCTGTGAAACTCCTTGCGACAATAGTCTTTCAACCACTCAGCCTTAGATACAAGTTCTGAGGTCTTTATCATCCTGCACACACCTTGCACAGCTCCTGTGCTTAACTTGCACTTCCGCGAGAATGAGAACAATGTTATCCCTCCTGAGCTTTTAGAGATAAAAACTCTGAACCCGTCAACGCACTCCTTACAGACGCTCCACTGCACTCCTTGCAGGAACTCTTTCTCAGATAGAGAAACAATTGAAACTCATTTCTTACTCTCTCTCTCTCATATTTCAAACATTCAACAAGAAATCATTCATACATAGCGTAATAGCAAATGCATAACAGAAAGAGTAAAATAACTATAAGCATAGCATTCAATATACATACACAAAAAGCATTAGAACACCATGAGTCTAAAATCAAAGCTTCATATATTAATTTCAGAACTTTTGTACATGGGTTCTTCTGCACAACTCTTTGTTTCTTCTCCTCTATGCTCTATGCTCAATTGACAATGTTAATGTTACAAATGACACAAGATGAGGGTGTCTATAGTCGGTTTTCCCTCTGCTCCTAAAACTGTCTAATATGGCATTCAAAGCTACTTACTTACATTTATTATACATAAATTCCTCTACCTACTATAGATGAGAATAGATCTCTCAAGGTCTGTTTACAATCTACAAGTAATTCCTTTCTTAACTTCTTTATTTAAGTTTTCAACGCATCCCTCTTCAAAACAATTTAAACACCTTTGAACATGTGCCAAAATGCGTTGGCATTGCTCACGCTCGCTTGTTGCTGACGATGCTCTTGCATCCGATTAGGAGGTTCAAAAGCCCCGAGGACATAGTAAAAAGAACATTTCGGTGGTTGAAACCCCGAAATCGCGAAGAGAAGGGGAAGGCCAAGGTTCTTGCATTTCAGCAAATCGTTACTTCGGGTTTCGGAGGTCGAAGAGGTAAGGTGCTCGACCACGGGATTCACGAAATCGTGAAATCCGGTATCCCGAAATAAAAGAGGAATTCCCCTCAAGGGGTTGTTATGGGTAGATTTCCCGAAAGGGAAATAGAAGAGCTATTCAAGCTCTCGGGCCGAAAGGAGAAGATCCTGCGCGGATCCCGACCTGCGGGCTTGGGAGGGGTCTGCATAAAAAATGATAGTTTCTTGTTGTTAAAGTTAAGGAAAGTTTGAAGGTATGTGATCATATACACTAGGTCTATTACAGAGTTACAAATCATATTTGGATGATGAAATTGATGAGGGATTTTGGTTCAGGTACATGTTGGGTACATGGTTGAGACAAGTAGTTGATGAGTTGGCACATACATGAGGTGTATATTTGAAGATGATGGTACATATTGATGATTCATAGTTGATTATTAGTTGACACATGATTGGTACATACTTGGTACATGGTTGGATGCACTTGTTTATGGTAGAGGTTGATTA
>SNQJ01S0084479.1:56142-68406 GCA_010110895.2 Picea sitchensis | reverse complement strand
CAGGTGGATTCCGGACCCCCCCTTTCCATTCTGCCTTTAATGGGGGAGGGGGGGTTCGGAATAGTGTAGCGTGTGAAGTGGGGTCCCTCCTTGTCATGACGACCACTGTGTCGCGTTTCCCTCTTTCCACCTGTATGCCACCTAACCGCACAACGGGGTGTTTCTCATTGGTTGCTCTCTACCCTGTTGAGGTTGGTTCCTATTGTCCATTCACTGACCCCGTAGGGATTCATCCCCATTGGTCCCTCACTAGCAACTGTCGGGGTTCGGCAGTTGCAGAGTCGAATGTTTGGACGTTACTGTAGCGTTGAAGCGCGAAATGAAAAAGACGTTGCATTCAAATTGAACCGTGAACCTAACCCACGATCACATGGGAACGGAGAAGGAGAGAGAAAGAGCCAGCTTACGCTGGGCCTCCATGGTTATTTAGGGGTTCGAGTCCGACAAAGGACCGGAAAATTTTGATTTAGGTAGCGGGTATGTTACAAAATTACCTCCCTATTCTAAGGAGTCATTTTATTCTATAGAAAGAGTATCATTAGATCCATTGTTTTTATCAACATTTTTTTAATGTATAATATTTTTTATAATTCCCAACTTTACCACATTTCTATCATTTCATTATAAATTGTCCAATATATTTAGATGTATTTCTAGATTTACACCTTCCCTTAAATATTTTTTTTCTATAGGTAAACCTCTTACAAATAAGACATTCTTGGCCACACCCTCCATGGATTTTCTCCTCATTTCGTCTGATAAAAAGGATACAACAAATACATCCTCAAAATTTAATGTGCATTAATAAGTATTACCAATTGATACAATAATATTATCAAAAGAGTCTAAAAAATAACATAAGAGAGTAATAAGCTTATATTCTTCCTCCATATTAATAAAAACAAAGAGACATTGACTTACTAAAATACTAAATGAATTTATGTGCTCCATCATCCATCTTAACATGATACAACTTATTTTAAAGAAACAAATTGTTTATCAAGGACTTTGACTAATACAAATCCCATAACTTATCCAACAACTTATTTTCTTTTTCTTCTCCAAATACATTGAACAACACCAAATTTGAAAGGCAGAGTTGATTTATCTTATTTCATTCCTTTCCATCTCCGCTTTATCCTCTTTTGACATACTAGTGGGTTTTGTACCTTGATTTACAACAACCCACTATTCTCTATCTACACAAATATCTTCCATATTCAGCTTCCATATCTCAAACCTCTCACTATTAAATTTCTCAGCCTAGATTTGGGAACTATTTCCATTCCCTTCCATACAAGAATTACTACAATAGATCTTCCATTAATACCATGTTTATCACAGACCTAAGATAGCCATGCTCCGTCAATAATGAGATAAAACCTAACAACAAAGGCATCCCCCTAAAGCTAATAACCTTTCTCTGATACAAATATAAGTTTTAAACATATGCTAGTGAATCAATGCAAACAAAATCTTACAAAAAATAGAAAAAAATGATAATGGCGCACATATAGTACACAAAGATTTACCTTAGAAAACCTTAACAAGGAGAGCTAGGCTAACCTAGACTTGTTGGATTACTGAGAGGGGGGCTGAATCAGTAATAGAGAAATCTAATCCTTTTTAACCATATAATGCAAGTGTTATATCAATGTAGTAATATCATCCAATATTTGCAGAGTAAATAAACAATGAAAAAATAAAAAATCATACACATACATAGTACACCAGTTTTTTTACGTGGAAACCCAAAGCGGGAGAAAACCACATAATGTTTTTTTCTTATATGTCTTGAAGAATTACATTCATTGGAACCACCAACTTCCTTTTTTTTCTAGTTGCAACTGGAAGAAAGCTCCAACCCCCTAGTTTCGCAGCCTACAACCCAAGGGAAGCTCCAACCCCCTAGTTTCTCAGGCTACAACCTGAGGGAAGCTCCAACTCCCCAATTCTCTAGCTATAACCAAAAGGAGTATACAACCCCCTATGTTCTCCGACTACAACTAGAAGGTGGCTACAACCACATGTGCTTTCTCCATCCAACCACCCTGATGTATAAGTAGAATGATGGAATCATTGTCACACTATCACTCTGAGATATATTGTTGTAAACCTGTAAACCTCCAATCCTTCAGGAAACGTCTAATCCTTAATTGCTCTTTTTCGTACCTGCCACCTTCACATTTCTAAATATGTAATAAATAAGCTTTACTGCTAATAGTTCATCATGCACCAACCATACAGATTGTAATTAATCAACGAAAGGCTTGAGGAGCTTTCCCATTCATAAACATTTAACCAAGATTTATTGGAGAGTTACTTTATCGATTCTAACTATTCATTTAAACCATCATCTGCAGCAAACCAACGTTCTCATAAACCTATGGAATCAACTCGACAACACTTCTATGGAGATACAGTCAACATCTTCGGGCGCGAGGACCAGAACTTCTAGTGGTCTAGCGCATATTCTTATTACTGAAGCTCTGCCGCAGAGAACAGTGTAATTTGGACCTTCGGGATTGCTCATGCATGCTGTGTCCCTAAGGTTTTTGACTGTAAGGACCTAGTCTCTTGGTCTGTCGATAAATTTATTTTCGAGAAAAGAATTATTCCACTGTGGGACCGCTCTTTTGTTTCTTTGTCACCTCAGGTCTTCTGCCAGATGCTAAAGTTGTCAGAGCCAACATTGATGTTCAGAGGGGAAGATTGCAAACAATTCCTAGCACAACATAATAACGGTTTGGACCTCTTGCCCCGTTTTTTGGAAAACCCACTTCTATTTCCCAAAGATATTACAATTATGTAGTTTAGTTCATTTAGAAATCCATTCCATGAAATTTCTTGGTTGTTTACAAGAATAAAGGGACAAGATTCCACATCTATTGTTTCCCGGATGGCTCTTTATATTTTGTATTTCACAGTCAACGAACAAGCCATTTTTTATTGGGGCAGGCTAATTTCCCAAGAAATTTGTTCCCAATTGTCAAGCTAGAAAAGGGAAAAGAAATTTTATATGTCGTCCATTTATTTATTGCAATAGCGCATTCCTGTCGGTTTCCACAACTGTCTTTGTCCAAGAATGTCAACCGTGAATTCCAACCAGTAACGTTTAGGTACCATGGCTTGTGGAAGCATAAGGCTTCCCATTGTTTTTATGAGGTTTTTAATGGCTTCGTGTATGTTTTCAAAGTTTTGTTGTTAGGAGAATATGCTCCCCACATATCTGAACATGCAACTAGTTTTTTGGACAAGAAGGGGACACTTGGACATTTAGATAATTACACTTTCATAAGAATTTTTGGGTCCACGAAACAACCTGCTCTCCTTCCATGTCACATTACAAACATAATGTTTGTTGTAGAAGTAGCAAGTCAATACAACTATTGGATCCATCTGTTCCAAAGGAAGAAAAAAAAACAGTTCATTCCTCTGGCTTGGAAAGTAGGGGAGTTCATGTTGAAAAACGTCAACAAAATTGACAATTTTGCAGCACATTCTACCATTTTCAACCTGAGATATGCTGAAATCATAAGAGGGTTCAACCCCTATAATATTTTTCAGCAACATTTACAAACACTTGGCCTCGATGATTCTTTTTAAAAAAAACACCTATCCAAAAATAGCGACAGTGCCGACAACGGTCCTGCCTCTGATGTCGACGACGTATACATAGTGAAAATCTACACTAAATTGTACACACAATAGGGGAAAGGCCCTGGTGACAAGAGTGTTCAATCCACAAATACCACTCCAAAAATTACGACATCCCGGAGCATCGCTCCAACGACCCACCATAGCAACAAAGAAACTCATAGTTCTTCAAATGGAGGATGAGATAACGACCCTCCTCACTCTAAAATATATAGTTCTCACAAGCTTCTAGTAGAGAATAAGAGAAAAAAATGTGGGGCAGGCGGAAGAGCCGGAAATTTAGAGTGAGAAGATGGAACTTGACATTGATTTGGATAGCATGATGTGCTTCCTTGATCAAACAGAGACTCCATCCACCATAGCCATCCAATGGACATATCCATTACTGAAAGTTTTGATGAAGATGAATCCTTCGTCTTCCAAAGAGATGTTTTTGATAGCCAGTCTAAAAAATTGATAATTGAGAAAAAAAATGTTAAAAATAAGAAAGGAAAATATTGTTCAAAGGTTGACCTTGCCAACATGCATCCGTCCCAAATCTATAAACTTAACACCGTGAGCGAAGAATCACTTCATGATTCAATTGAAGGAATCGAGACCGAGAATGCCTTATTGAAGGACTGGGTCAAGGAATTGGAAGATGCTTTCATTCGTATGCCATTGTTTGTCAATCCTTTGGCAATAGACACGCCTGGCACCCTTGCAACCAACGTAAAAGCATCCTCCACCACGTTCGCATCCTGTAAAGGATATGTGGAGAATAATAAAAAAAAAAGAATGGAACTGATTACCGAGGCATGGAAAAGATCACAAACCATCACTTCCCTTGGAAACAGGTCACATAGTTTGCTCGAGCATTTGCAAGCTGAGTTAAAAGATGAAAAAAAATTCTTTTTAAAAATGGTCATTCATTTTGGCAAGATTGCCAACAATATGACAGAAACAAAAAGAAGATAAGAAGATCTTCCATCCAAAAACTGGATCAGTCAATTGAATGCATGTTGGAAAGAAAAATTGAAGAGCCTGCATCTCATTGTTCAGTCATGTGAACAAGCCATGTTGAACAAAGATAAATTATTCACAAGGTTGTCAAATATAGATTTAGTCGGGAAAACCAATGACTTCCAAGACTGTGACTTAATCACAAACTCCTTGCCCTTAACCAGGAAAGAGTTCGATAAATAGGTTGCTATGTTTAAGGCCTTATCTCTAGAAACTTTTTACAACATCCTTCAATTTGATCAAGGTCACGTCGACGACTGGCTATTCAAATATGCAGTACAGAACGAGGAAATTCATTAGGCTCTCTCTAATCTTTCTATCGACTTCCGGTAATTAGAAAGCGATATTTTCAACATAAAAATATGGAATGAGATCAACGTCACCCCAATGAGAAGCTACATTGAAGAATGGCTCGAAATGAAATTGAAATAGGCTTCTGACGAAAGGCAACGGGTAGTTGCCAGCATTCCAGCAGTCGTCGAGGACATCCTTGAAACTGCAGTCATCGACGACATCAATGAAACGAAAGCCACAAGAAAATAGCCAAAGGGCTCATATGTACCCTCACTGTAAAAATACGGGTTGCATCCTTCTTTGTTTATCAACCCAGTTATTCCAGTTTCTTACATAGAGATGTACAGGCAAACACTTGTACCTTTCCATTTATTTTTTTTGTAGGTATTGCACTCTATCTTCTTTACACAATCCTATTTCTTGCACATATTTTTCTAATGGTCCGTGGGAGCCCCAATCCCAGTCTACATGACAAACGCATTGAAATTCCGGTTTATATGTAACAAACTTTGATTTTTTTGTATATTTCAAAATTTCCAGTAGTATGTAACAAACTTTTATTTTTTGACATATTTCAAATAAAAATGTTTTCTATCTCCTTTTAAATTTATGTTTTCATACATTCTTATCTTTCACCAGTCTGTATGACAAATGCATTTAATTTTTTATATGTTACAGACTTTTATTTTTTTATATATTTCAAAATAAATGGTGCTCTACAATGCAAGAGTCATTTACAAATGCATTTAAATTTTTATATTTCTTATCTCCTTTTAATTTTATGTCTTCATATATTTTTATCTTTCACCAGTCCATATGGAAAATGCATTAAATTTCCAAATTTATTCTTCCACTTTCAACAAATTTGTAGTTTGTTATATAATTTCAAAAAATATATGTTTGCTATATACTTTCAAAAAATAGATGGTGCTCTTCCTGCCAAGCGTCATTGGCTTTTTCCCCATGTTCCTTGATCCGTGATATACATTTTTCACTAAAAACTTTGTTTCATTTATAGCTGGACCCCATTTTCCAAAATTTGCTTTCTAACCTTGTTGGTTGGGGCTGCGCTGCCACACAACCTTGTTTTATGTTATTATTGGTATTTCACTATCATAATAATTGGTTGTGTAACTTGGCATTAATAACACATTTATATTTGTCGTATCGAAGCAAAGGTTGTGTAACTTGGCATTGATATTTGTGTTACTGAAGAGAATATCAATGAGAATGGATATGTGAGATTTATTCCAAAGTGAAAATTTGTTGGAGAAGACATGAAGGAGAGTAGATCTGTCGCTATGAAGAAGAGAAACCCTGTGAGTGAGTTTTAGTGGAAGGGTGTTCGACGAGGAGAATCCATTGTAGAAGGTTCCAAACGGTCTGTGAAGGAGTGAGATACCATGCTAAGAGAAGAGGCCCAAGTGGGGTCAAATATGAGAGTGGCACTGTTGCTGCCGGATCACTCTGGTACCAATGAGAGAAGGAGGACCTTGTGAAGTCAATATAGGTCTAGATTGTTGTGTGTGTTTTCTAAAGCCTGTTTCAGGTGAGCTAACATGCTCTATTCAAACGCTGCCATCGTCTAAGAATTCGCATATGCATTCAAATTTCAACTTGATAAGAGTGGGTATTGGATGAAGTTGAAGGCACCGTCTATCGAAAACAAAAAACCCAAACTCAATTGTGTCATGGTCACGATGGAGGGGGGCACAATTGCTTCCAACCTCGGTCAATGAAGTCAATAGGACTGTCGGAGAGGCTACGATGAAAGGGAAATGATATTCAAGATTTTTTCAAGAATAACATGAAGGTGATCTCTACAATGGTGTGATTGATGTTTGTTGGATCTGTGTTCTTAGAAAGCATGAAAAACAAAATCTCCTAAGTCGATTGTCTCGCAAGAAAATCTGCTGCAATAGCCCTTTGCTAAGTAGGAGCAGATTTGAACCCTCCTTGGTATCATATTCATTATCAAGAGTGTTGCACAATAGGGTGGAGTCCCGAGGATCCGATCGAGCTCCAAAACAAATTGTTAATTGGAAGAATTAAGTTCACACAAATAGTTTGTATATTAATATCATGAAGACAACACAATACACATATATAAGCTGGATTCAGATCCAACTAATTCCACTCTTGGAGGAAGAGGTTGAGAGAATCTCTCAACATCCTCCAGTAAACCCAATCCAATCCCTAGACTCTAGTATGTAGAATTTAATGTGAGCATTATCTCTAACACCTCCCTTTAATGCTTACATTACAAAATATATCAAATAACAAATTACAATAATTTATTGTCTGATTGGTCTTCATCAACACTTACACCCACTTCGCAATCTCACAATTTCCTCTCTTTTCTTCTCCACACTTTCGAGCTTCCCACTTGACTCATTTAAAGTACAAAGACTTCTGACCATCTTTGATGTACTTGTAGAACTGACGCTTTTTGACCTCCCAAAGGACAATCTCGACACTGAACCATTCTATGGATACACTTTCGTCTGTGAAATTCCCCCGAAGATAAAATTTAAGCAATTATATAGAACAATGATTTGGATACGAAATGTTTTCAGCAGTCAGTTTCACAACTTGACCTTAAATAAAAATAACCTGTAACTAATGCTCCCGGAGCATGATGGGTCACATCAGTATAAACCTTAGTTGTGGCTCTGCATTATAACACTATATCGAAAAATTACAACTTAACTAGCACACCACACATACATAATAACATTAAACACACCACCCTCATTTTTAGAACAGTTTGACAGATGACCCTTGTGATTCTTCATCACTCTCCGTTTCTGATAAGTCATCCAAGATGGAAATGTTTGCAATTTCTTTTCCATTTAGAATATCTCTAGCAGGAGATCTACAGTTCCAGGCTATATGTCCATTCTTGTGACAGTAGAAGCATTCTGTTGAACCCTTGTTTTTTCTCATCTTACCTTTTGAGTACAATGCAATTTCATGATGAACATTTGTGTTCTCTGGATTCATTCTTTTGTCTTCAGCTAAAAGTGATGCTACCATTTCTTCTAAGGACTGAGAAGACAATTGACTTAATGCGAAAATAATATTTTCATATTTATAAGATAGACTATTTAGCAGAATTGCTTTCGAATCTTCTGCCTCTACCTTGGTACCAACATCAACTAATTTCCTTAAAAGTGACATTAAAGAATTTATATGATTGGATAGCGGTATCTCATCTTGCATTTTAAGGTTAAAGAGTTGCAATCTAAGAGAGAATTTTGAGTTTAAAGCCTTTTCTCCAAATAGTCTATTAATTGCTCCCAAATATCTTTAGATGATTTTCCTAATTCAACTAAATGCAATTGAGTGTCTGAAAGAACCAATCCAATAATAGCCTTGGCCCTGTCTTCTCTCTTCTCCCATTTAATTAATAGCTTGTCATCTGTAGTTTCTTTTTCTGTTCCTTTTACTAAATTCCACAATCCCTTATTCATCAAATGCATTTGTACTTTGACTTTCCATGCATAAAAATTGATGCCATTAAATTTCTCAAATTCAATAGATGACTCCATATTACCTATTGCCGTAACATCTCCCTCTTTCCTCTGACCGATCAATGTGTTCTCTCTCCTTCGTGTATATATCAACTCCTCCACACAAAATATGGCAACATTCCTCAGAAATTTCAACCAACGATTCCCTCCACGGAAATGAAACAACGATAATAATCCAAGAATGTGTGGCACTTCTTCCTGTCGAGCCGTTATTTCTCTGACATGCACAATCAATAATGTTCACTGCCTTACACTTTTTGCCTACACAACAGATGGTCTCGTTCTTCCATAGGCCTTAACCGATGGCTCTACCAAGAGTCGATAGTCAATCTGAAATATACTCTTGATATATTCAAATAGCTCGTCAAGCACTCAATCAGATAGTCTTCACAAAGATGGAAACAACAATGGCTCCACAGATCTACCTTTAGAACTCAGCCAGTCATTCATGATCCTCAGCTCTAATACCAAATTGTTAATTAGAAGAATTAAGTTCACACAAACAGTTTGTATATTAATATCATGAACACAACAGAATACACAGATATAAGCTGGATTCAGATCCAACTAATTCCACTCTTGGAGGGAGAGGTTGAGAGAATATCTCAACATCCTCCAACAAACCCAATCCAATCCCTAGACTCTAGTATGTAGCATTTAATGTGAGCATTATCTCTAACAAAACACTCATTCGTGAACCAGGAAAATGGGAAGAAACAACTTCAAGAAGCCTCTCATTATCATTGCAGGAGTTGTTGACTTCAGCTGCATGCTCAAGGATTCCTTCATTGAACACCTTTGATCAAAGGGTGTCAAGGTCCAAGATCTTTGCAAGGATAAGTACTAGAGGAATTAAATTGGAGAAAGAACGCAGTCCTAACAGAAGTCAAGAATAATGGATCATGTGGTCTTCCATCACATGAGGTTTCGGAGGGTTCTCTCAATATTTGTTATTAGAGATAAATGGGACAAAGATTAAATCATGTTCTTAGTATGAGAACCCCATGCCTATGGTGACGATGGGGACAGTTCCAGGTATTATTTTGAATACGTCTTTCTTCATATATTTGGAGGCGTGAGCAACATGATCATCCAAGTTGTGTGCAGATAGCACGAGCAAAATGAAGCTACCATAGAAGGCACTCCTGCAATGTAATTTTGTCTACAAAACATAGAATGAAGATGAATGGTGAAAGATAAAGAAGGCAGAGCATCTACATGAAGAGGAAAAGAAAAAACAATGTTGAAATGTAAATATAATTAGTGAAAATCTATTTTAAAATCACATTTATCAACTATGGAGAAGGATCAAATTTATTAAGATGTATTTTTTTAATTATTTAATTCTATGTTATCTATTAATTTTTTTATATTAAATGATAAAAAGAAATTACACCTTAATAAATTTAATTCTCTTCATATTTGATAGCTAAAAGTTGAAGATGAATATTTAATTTTTAGATGTTATCAAACACATATATACATACATAATTATTTATTTTTTACTTTATTTTTTTGTTGTTGTTGTCACTTAATGTAATGTTAAGTGACAATATATCCTAGGTTTAAGTTGTAAATGACCTAGATATTATAGTCATACATTCTAATTAATTTATATTGTTAGGTTCAAGTCATACTACATGCATTACAATAAATTATTTTCATATTACATCAAGTTATATCTTTTGTTATATACATACATGCTTTTAAATAGATACTCATACTTTCACAATGAAGAATATTAATATTGGTTATATGAAATTGAATTAAATTATTTTCATATTACATCAAGTTATATCTTTTGTTATATAAATACATGTTTTTAAATAGATACTTATACTTTCACAATGAAGAATATTAATATTGGTTATATGAAATTGAATGATAATTTTTTGGGGGGAATTTTGTAAGAAATAAACTTTTTATATAAGATTCAAAAAAATTCAATTACTTTAACTAATTTAATGTACCAATGAATTTTCTATTATACTTTTATCATACTTTATCACATTTGAATTAAAAAACCTTATTATTCACACATAGATAAAATTGATAACATTTTCCTATAACAAAAAAAACACAAAACACATGTAAATTGAAAATTCCAATTAACTATTTAAAAACTTCATGAAAAGATGTTATGAAACTTACCCTAAAAAGTAAAACCATACAAAAATATCACAACTATATAAAAACATGTAAGTCTAAAATTCTCATCAACTATTTAAAGGTCACATTAACTATTTAAAAGTCTATGGATCTTAAGATATTAACCTAGAGTAAAACCATGAAAGTATTTCACCAAACATGGCATCTCTCAAGTTTGGCTTTTTTTTTAAGACTTTGGAATAAAAAAATGTTTAGGTTGTACGTACAAATGTATATAAATATATTTCTCCAAAATATTAATATTTGTCTCTATTTCTAAAATAAATAAATTTAATAAACATTTTATTTTTATCTATTTATAAAATAAATAAATTTAAAAACATCCTAAATTAAATAATTAAGAGCTAAGCAATCTTAATCAACAACTTTTTAGATCGCTATTATACAAACTCTAAAATTGAATTTTGGACATGTAAACGTTTGGCAATGAGCTTCAAGTTAACTCTAAAGGACAGAGTTTTTGCGTATTCTAAACGTTTTGTGCTTTGAAAAGCCCTCCTATATGACAGTCCCAATAATTCAAATCTATATTTTCAACTGTGTCACCAGATTTAGGATAAATATTTTATTATATTTTCAACGATGGATCACCCTATTTAAATAAAATTGATTAAAAAATATATCTAACCAGAAAGCAAAACGTCAATTTGTCACCATATTTAGGACAAAACTGATTGAAAAAAATCTCTGTCCAAATTGTCACCATATTTAGGACAAAACTGATTGAAAAAGATATCTGGCCAAAAATTAAAAAGTCTATTTGGTTATTCGGAAACTTTTGTATATTTACTTGAACACATATCCTGGTGCTCATTGATTTTTCTGGTGATAATAGTTTTTCTGGTGATAATAGTTTTATCCTGTATACCAGATAACTGAATACAAAGGTAACTAATTCGCTGTTCACACAAAAATACAGAAATCAACCGAAATAACGGTTGGATCTCAGCGGATAGGAAGATATGCTCTTCTCAAAACCACCTATTTACTCACTCTGCTTCTCGATCATCTCAATCTTCAAAGATATTATATTAAAGATATTATATTAAGATGAGTAGGAGGGTTTTTTTCCCATTTTGTCAATGATAAACAGTCAGTCTACTTTTAGGTTCTTTTAGCCCCTGCTTTGATAATAAGTCTGCTTTTTTATTATGCTCAGGTTAAATGTGCTGGAAATTAATATCTTTAAAATTATTTGCCAGTTTCTTTATTTTTAATTTCCAACCTTCTATATTCACTGCTTGTAGTTGAATCTTTTGATTTATCCAATCAATAATAACTTTGGAATCCAAACAAGCCACTTGACCAAAGATCGACCTTTGCATCAGTCCTTTGTTTTTATCATTTTGCAGCGAGTGGGTCATTTCAAGTTTAATGCCAATAAAATTTGATTATAATGGCTAATTACAAAACCAAAAACTGTACAAGAAGGCAATAAATATTTAATTGCACCACAAATCTTGGCTGATCTCTGGTGAAATTAAAAATAAAAAACAGTTGCCAAAAATTAAGCACCATACATTCAACCGATCAAGAATGAAGATCAGATTTTAAGTCCTAATTATGTCATAATTTTGAATATGAGCTTGCAGACATTACTCTTCTGCTC
>SNQJ01S0084479.1:40187-56132 GCA_010110895.2 Picea sitchensis | reverse complement strand
ACTTTACGTAGAATTGTTCTTTTCGTTGAATTTTCAATGCAAAATAGCATTTTAATGTGTATCATGCTATTTTATTATCGATTTGCCCCTTGTTTTCATCACAAAAGCTCGGTCGGCGTGGAATGGTTATGGTTGTAGAAAGCGTGATGTTATTCAATTGAAAGTCTTTTCAAACGAGTTGATGGCTTTGTAGAGGGTTAGGTGTTAGAAAAGTATTTACCATGCATGCTTTAGTTAATTGAAAAGTATTTAGAAAAGAAACACATATCACATTCATAAAAACCATGCATGCTTTAGTTAATTGAAAAGTCAGCCACATTTCATAGTCGACATATTCTTAATCAAAATCAAATGGAATATCAAATGGAATCCTTATTAATCACCTAGACGTGGTAATCAGTTGGACAATAAAGTAATTTCTTAATGTGATTAAGTAAATGTTAAAAAGTAAACACAAAAATGTGTGCATTTATAAAAGAGAGAAGGTTAATGGTTGAAATCACATCCCTTAATTTGGTGTGAGGACGAAGAATATTCCATCTATTTTCAATCTTATCCATAGAAAAGTGATTAAAAACTAAAAACATATTAAATATGCCCATTTCCAATAAGTATATATGCCTCTCGGTATAAAAATACAATCATTTTATTAAAGATAACAAAATTACAATAATAAATATAGTAAATATTCATTAGTATTTTGGAGTGCATCTGATGAGACTAATACAAAATAGAGTTTATTACATTCCTTCAACAAAAATCACATGTTTAAGTATTCGACATTCTAGTATCTTTACTTAAAAGAAGATTTTTGGATTAAGTTGTTCTACAATGTCGTAATCTAAACTCTAGATATAGAATACATATAGAATACAAAAAGCTACCAAAATCCATAACTAGTCCAAAAGGAAGCCACTCTTTAGATCATTTTTGACAAGCTCAATATTCCACAAACTTTAATATATAAAAGAGATTAAAACTAGGATTCATGAAAGTGAGAAGTAAGGTATTTTTGTTGGGATTCAATGATTTCCCAATTTCTTTTTTATAACTCCAGTGCTTCCTTGGACAACATTTCAACTTCATGATTTTGTTCATTATATACATGAGAAAAATAAATGTGAGAGAAAATTGATTGCAGACTCTTGATATCTTGAAATAGAGGTTGCAGTAAGTAATTCCAGGGGATAGAATCCCCTTTCATCCATTGTATAACTAAGAGAAAATCACCCAGTATTTGTAAATGTGTGACTTCTTTTTCAAGAGTAAGAATAAGGACCATCTTGAGTGCCAAGCGTTCACTTAAATGATTTGTGTCTTGGTCAATCCCAACTCTAAATGAGAGAGGGATTTTGTGAGAGGAAAATGATACTTTTAGAAGCCCCCCTTGATGGATTTCGTTGAGAGCATTCATCAAAAAATGTCCAGGGAAAGGCTCCATTTATGTGGCCTGTTGATACTCACGTGCGAGGAGGAGTAGAAGAGAGTTGAGGAAAGGAACTAATAATGACAAGACTTCAAGTAGCACATTTTAGGGGAAAGGTGTCCTTTCCTTCAAAAAGCTTGGCAATTTAGGCCTGTCAAATTCCCCGGACTAGTGTAAGGGGAAGGGATTTGAAGGATTTAGTGGCCATATTCTGATACCAATTTTTTAAAGCTTCTTCTATGGAGACACCTTGGGGATTATTGAGACTAGTTAGTCCTTCAATTTTAAATGTATTTATAAATTATATAAATATGATTTAAGGTTGATGTTATTAGGTATTTAGTTAATTTTTTTAATGTTGTTAATGTTGTTGGGTATTTAGTAGTGATCCTTTCATTAGAAATGTTATGAATACTCNTATTGCCCATAATTTCTCTTTTTCCTTATTATCGATAACCAGAGTAAAGCATGAATAAACCAAGAAGGAACGCAAAATTAGCTTGCATGTAAATAATCTGTAAACAATGGAGAGACCTGGATTAGATATAAAATAATAATGTTGAGCAGCGAAGCAGCCTCATCCTTTGACCAGGTACGTTCTGTGATTCGCTGGTGCCAAAACTTTCGCTGGTTTTTTTCTTTGGGAAGAGCGATAGCGTGGGGTTGAACTTTACGTAGAATTGTTCTTTTCGTTGAATTTTCAATGCAAAATAGCATTTTAATGTGTATCATGCTATTTTATTATCGATTTGCCCCTTGTTTTCATCACAAAAGCTCGGTCGGCGTGGAATGGTTATGGTTGTAGAAAGCGTGATGTTATTCAATTGAAAGTCTTTTCAAACGAGTTGATGGCTTTGTAGAGGGTTAGGTGTTAGAAAAGTATTTACCATGCATGCTTTAGTTAATTGAAAAGTATTTAGAAATTAACACCTATCACATTCATAAAAACCATGCATGCTTTAGTTAATTGAAAAGTCAGCCACATTTCATAGTAGACATATTTTTAATCAAAATCAAATGGAATATCAAATGGAATCCTTATTAATCACCTAGACGTGGTAATCAGTTGGACAATAATGTCAATTGAACAAGGCAACGATCAAGAGTCAACATCCATTGCCGAGGATTGAATATATGTTCGATCAGATGAAGGGTGTGACAATGTTTTCAAGGATTGATTTGTGATCAAGGTATCACTAGTTACAGATCAAGGGGATGACATCCCTAACACCACCTTTAAGCTGAGGTTTGGACATTATGAGTTTATTGTTTTATCGTTGGACTGAAAAATTCCCTTAGGGTATTTATGAGTTTGATGAACGGGGTGTTTCGCGAGTACTTGGGTAAGTTCATCCAAGTATTCATTGATGATATTCTTATTTACTCTCGGACGACGGAGGAGCATGATGAGCACTTGCGCTTGGCACTACAGTGTCAACGAGAGCACACATTGTATGGAAAGTTTTTCAAATGCTTTTTTTATCAATCAAAGATTCACTACTTAGGGCATGTCATCTCCGACGAAGGTATCATTATGGAATGGCTTGTGCCAACAAATGTCCTAGAAGTGTGTAGCTTCATGGGTTTAGCAGGATACTATCGATGGTTCATCGAGGGACTTTTGAAGATAGAAAATACGATCATGAAATTGCCGAAGAAGAACAAGAAGTTTGTTTGGACTGAGAAATGCGCAGAAGCATTTTAGAGGCTCAAGGAGTTGTTTACAACAACACTGATACTAAAGGTCCATGACATGGACGCATATTTATTGGTATGCATTGACACATCCAAGGAAGGCTTAGGTGGAGTCTTGATGCAAGACGGTCGAGTGATCACCTACATCTCGAGGAAACTAAGAAGGCATGAGGAGAACTATGTGACACATGATTTGGAGTTGTTAGCCATTGTATATGCATTGAATATTTGGATACACTACCTTTTTGGATGGAAATTTGAACTAAAGATAGACCACTGTGGACTACAACACATCTTTTCACAAAGAGACCTGAACACGCGACAACGACGTTGGTAGGAATCGCTTAGCGAGTATGATTTCGATATTTCTTACATAAAAAAAATAGTGAACTGAGTGGCAGATGCATTGATTCAAACACCACACATCTTTTTCTTTGTTACCAATCTACATGAAAAGATTCCAACTTTACAGTGCGACGATGAGTGGTACAAAGAGGTCAATGATTTTATCAGAAAAAACACAATGATGGTACCAAGATTTGAAGGATTTACATTTGACGACAGTGGACTATTGAGGTTTAAAAATCAGATTTACGTACCACTGAATGACAAGTTGAAGAGTTTGATCCTAAACAAGGCTCACAGAGCAGTATAAATGCCTCACCTGGGAGTCACGAACATGAGGGCGGACCTTAAACCCTTATTCTTTTGGAAAGGAATGAAGGCAGACATAGTCAACTATGGGGCTAGACGTCTAGAATGTCAGAAAGTAAAGGCTGAACATAGACATCCAACAAGATTAATACATCCACATGCTATTCTAGAATCAAAATGGGAGGTCATTTCGATGGACTTCATCATTGGATTTCCTTTGACGGAAAGGAAAGACGACTCGATTTTGTTGTAGTCTACACTCTAATGAAGAGTGCTCATTTTATTCCTATGCGTACGACGTATCAAGAACTTGACATAGCTAGAGTTTTCATTAGTGAGATTCTAAGGTTGCATGCCATACCTAAGAGGATTATATCTGATCGGGGATCAGTATTTACTAGACGGTTTTGGACTACTTTCCAAGAGGACTTGGGGACCCAACTTAACTTTAGTACTGTGTATCACCTGGAGACTGACGAGTAGACCAAACGAACAAACAAAATATTGGAAGACATGCTGCACATGTACGTAATGGACCAACAAAAGCATTGGGAAGAATTCTTGAGACTGGTAGAATTCTCTCATAGCAACAGTTACCAAAGCACCATTAAGATGGCACCTTTTGAGTTCCTTTATGGGTGACTGTGTCTGATGCCTTTGAGTTGGGATCGGCTTGAGGATAGGGTCCTAGTGGGACCATAAGCAATCCAAGAAATGGAAAATCAAATGAAAACAATAATACAAAGGATCAAAGAAGTGCATGATTGACAGAAGAGTTAAGTCGATGTGCACCGTGTAGACCATCGATACAAAGTTGGTGATCAAGTCTTCTTGCAGGTAAAACCACACAAGAGTTAGATCAATTTTGGAAAAAGTGATAAACTATCTCCTAGGTCTGTGGAAACCTACGAGATTGTGGAAAGGAGAGGCTTGTGGCCTATTGACTATCCTTTCCTAATTATTGAGGCATATGCACGATGTCTTTCACATCTCTGTTTGAGACATTATGATTAGTGATCCTACACATGTTTGGACTTGATCACCTTGCGGGTGTCGGATGAGGATGTGCTCATGACTGAGCCGATCCTCATCCTAGATCATCGCATTCGATAACTACGATGTCGAACAGTAGATCAGGTCAAGGTTCAATGGGACAACTATAGTTCGCACTCGATGACCTCGAAGGACGCATATGATATGCACCAACAATTTCTATTTTTTTGGATAGATAGACTTATGGTACTATGATACACATTATTTGGGCACTTATATACTGTGAAACTTCAGGACGAAGTTTATACCAAGAGGAGGTGTATGTAACATCCCACTCTTTCCCGCACTGAGAAAACTTATTCTTTGAAGACACTTTCTTGCAAGTGATCCAAATTTTTATACTATTGGGAATTTGATTATGATTATGAGACATTATGGATAAGATCACATGGTATTTTGTTGTATTGATATAGACAAGTTCTATGGACTCGGTTCTCCTTAGTGTGCAGGATTTTGGAACTCGAGGATGCAGAGGCATCGATGAAACCGTTGGACTCTAGATCGAGTTAGGGAGTGGAGCATTGGGGTTTGACTATTGTATATATATAACTTATGTGCATCTGATTAGATGTTATGATTATGGATTTTATTTATGACATGATTCATTGATGATGCAGGCTGATGATAGCTTTTCGACTAGACTCACATGTGGAGTAGAGGGGTCACGCATGACTAACAGAGACGTTGAGGGAAAGGTGTGTACAACAACCCTGCCACAACCTACTAGCACTCCCTCCATGGCTCGAACTGTAGGTTAACGATTACCTAGTTCGAGAAGACCCACGATGTCATGAGGGAATATTGGGTCAATCTCTCATGATGATTCTAAGGGCCGCACAATAATGCAAGCGCCTTATTCCTTAGAGGCCCTTAGTCTCCCACAAGATCACCTGGTGGAGTATTGACTCTAGGGTTTTTTTATGTCTACCAAGTCAATAAAGAGGCAAGTGGCACCCCTGGAGCATGTAGTGCATCTTAAAGGGCACGTCACGAAAGAAAAATGAAAAGAGGCGAGTGGCACCCTTGGAGAACCTAGTGCGTCCTGAAGGGCACGCCACGTTGTTAACTAACAAGAGAATAAACCTATATGGCCTTAGAACGAATAATGTGATAAGAAATTTTTAAAAACAATTTCCCTAATAAAATGTCGCCCAACCTTGAAAATTAAAATCTAGGTCTAAAGTAATACTTATGGTAAATAATAATAATAATAATAATAATAATAATAATAATAATAATAATAATAATAATAATAATAATCATTAAACATGTGATAGAAAGGGGGTAAGAAACTTGATTAAATTATTAAAATCAAATTATATGAGGGATTTAAAATTTTAAAGGGGAAATGATTGTTTTGTTACACATACTAATTAAAATTAATTAATTAAAAAAAAAGAAAAAGGGGAAAAAGATAATTTTCTACACTTACTAATTTGAGTTTAGATAAAAATGGAAAGAGGGAAATTTAAAAGAATTAGGAAACTAAGGGGAAAAGGGGGAAACATAACTAAAAAGGGAAACATAAGGGAAAAGCAAAATGACCAACTTAGTAAGGAATCCTGCCTTTAAGAACTTTCTAAATTGAACTCAACTAGTAAGTTAGTGAGGGGGAAAGTCATTAAATTGTGTAAGGGAATACGTGGACACCTAGGAGAAATTCTAGGAATGTTTTTAGGTGGGTGAAGGAAATAGGAGTAATTAAATAATTAATGAAATTAATTTCTGGTGCAACGAAGCGAATGGGTGACAAATGCACGGGGAGGATTTTTTTGAATTAAATTATTGAACAATAAGTTAAATGGGAATTTGGGAAAGAAGTGACTTAGAAATTCAATATAAAGGAGGGAGGAGGAGAAGGATGTATCTCTTGGGTTATACGCAACGTTACATTGCATAATTTTAGACTTGACTGACTTAGCTTGTGGAAGTTGGGATACCCGACTTGGTGAGGAGTGGTAACTCGACCTTGCGAGGCGAGCTAGGGGGTAGTTGTTCTCTCTTTCAGTGTGTGTGGCCCCTTTGCGTCTCGGGGGGCTAAGGGGGAAGAAGAGTACCCCTAGCATTGGATATGAGGTACCAATTAAGTCTCATCAATCGACAAGTGGGAATTGCACATAGCGCAAGGGACAACGACTCAGAGCAAACGACTTGGGCTATGGTATGCTTACTTTTATTCGGCATGGTAGATTATTATTGGCCTTATGATTTCATTTCTGTACATTTAACTGTGTAAAGAAGGTGTTGGACTTAGCATTTTTATTGAGAAATTAATTCCCCCATAGCCTTAAGATCGCTACTTGACTTGATTCCCTTGGCATTCGATCCCTTAATGTTGCGACTGTACTATTGGTTTTATTGATTTGTTGTGATGAATTGTGATTTTTTTTACTTCATCCTCATCCTTTGTTCATCATTCCTTGCTTGAGCAGTCGTCGAGGTTATGAATCAACGGTCATCACTTAGGTGCATAGCGACCTATAGATTCTAATGCCCTGCTTTTTTGTGCATGGATGATGAGTGAAGGTTGTTTACCCAACTGTCTACCCCTATTGATTGTTCCTGGTTGATGGATTTCCTTGCGCCTTTTGAGAATGATATCCTTTCCTTACAAGATCCGCTTATTACCCTCCATGTTTGATGAAATGATCCTTGCGTTTTTAATGAAATGTCATCTGCGTTTTTAATACCTTTCCCGACGAATTTACAATGTGGTTTTTATACATATGGTATGCCTTTTCTCTGCGACTTTATCTCTGCACATTAATATTTTGATGAATTTATTTTGTGTAATTACCGACTCAAATGACAGTCTATAAATTATTCTGGACTTCATTTTTTTGGGGGTGTATTGGCTTGAGATATTAGTTAGGATACTCTGCAATCTTCTTTTTTTACTGCAAACATTATCAGGATGAGTGAAATTTTGAGGCATTTTGTTTTTACTGTTGGGACTGTGATTTTTATTAACAACTCAGCTTTAGAACCACGATTTTCATTACCCTGTTGACTGCAATAGAAATCGGAAAATTGAATTGGACATCATAATTATAATACGTTTTTGGATATAATTTACATATGTATATTGTCTGTCTGTGTTCATATTTTGATGCATATTTTTTATGTAGATATATTGTCTGTCTGCGCTAATATTTTAGTAGATAATGGCATGTCTTCATTAATATTTAGATGTAGATATGATATGTTTTTATTTTTATGATTATGAATTCTTACTAGAACATTAATCATTTAGTATTTGTTTAGTTTCAATACTGTTGAATAATAATATTAATTGTGGAGTAAAAAAATAGCATATGGTTGTTCCTGGCATCGAACCCATTAATTGAGACAACGCTCCCTTTTTCACTTTTTAAATGGACTGTAATAATTTGAGAGGTTAAAAGATAGGGGTAAAATTAATGTCTGCATTTTTAATGTCTTTATAGCAACTTTAAATTACTCAGCATTTTCCTTTGTGCCTGGGTGTATTCCTTTTGTGTTTGGGCATTTTACTTTGTGCCTGGGTGTATTCCTTTGTGTCTAGGAATTTTCCTTGTGCCTGGGTGTATTCCTTTTGTGTTTGAGCGTTTTCGCTTTTCCCCGGGCATATTCCTTTTGTGTCTGGGCATTTTCCTTTGTTCCTGGGCATATTCCTTTGTGTCTGGGCATTTCCCTTTGTGTCTGGGCATATTCATTTTGTGTCTAGGCATTTTCCTTTGTGTCTAGGAATTTCCTTTTGTGTGGGGATTTTTACCCAGCTTACCCACCACCTTTTTCGTGGAAAAATCAATAGACCTTACCCTAAGCATTCATGATACTTGCATGAATTTTGCATCCACTTTTCCTAGCGAAACTAATCTGTGTTTTCAATACATTTTGAGGGCGAATCTACCTCCGTGATTTATTGCCCCTTTTTATGGAAAATTTACTCGGTAGTGTTACTATATATTGACTTCAATTTCATTTGATTGGACAACGTTTATTTATTTGACAGTATCATGGATAGCAATTTCTAGATAGGATTCCGGTTCATTCCTTGATTCCTAGAAGCTATATATCTAGGCAGTGAGTTGATGAATTCCTTGATGATAAGACATGTATACATAACTAAAAATGGTTAAATCCTTTTAATGGACAACAATTACTTGAAAATGACATTATATATAATAGACAACAAATTTTATTTGTAATCGACAACAGATTTTTAATTAATAGACAACCTTATTACTTGAACCATAAAAACCTTTATCTAAATAATACACCGTGACTCTTATAGCTTACAACATTTACATCTCCTTGTATTACACATCGAATGTATGCATTGCGCAATGATGCACATTTACACAGTGATTTTAATGTTTATGGGCAGCGTCTCACAATAATCTTGATTGGTTGATAACTATGCTTATTATAATCCTTTGCTAAACTCTTTTATCGCTAATCCTTTAAGGATAGTGTATCGGTTTATAAAACCTCTATCTTTTGTTAAACTTTAACAATGATATCTGAAATATATTAACCCTTATCCTTTGCTAATGTTTAGGGGTTATATATATTAATATGGTTAATGTGCCACTATATTTTATTACTAACTTTATTGGTCATATGTTAACCTTTATCTGTATTTCTTTTTATTGTAAAATAGTTGTTTTAACCCTTATCTTGTGCCAACCTTATCAAGGATATTGCCACTATCCTTATTTTCCGTTTTTATTTTAAAGGATACATACCTTAACAATTTTATTCAAGGTGTGAAGATTGATTTTGTTGCGCAAGGAATTTGTTGTGTTGCCTGACTGTCCTAGTCATCTTGTTGACTCGACATTGAGTGCTAGGGTTGGTCATCATGTGTTCAGATAGTCCTTGATATCCTAGCACGTTGATTTTTAGCTTGTGTTGAGGGTCCAGTTTTGTTGTTGTTCCCTGGTTGTTGTCACGCCTATCATCGGGTGACAACGTGAATTCTAAGGAGGGGATCAATGAGGAGGTGATTGTAATACCTTCATGCATCGGGTTGCGCGCCATAGTGGTTCTAGTTATTGGTCGTCAAGGTCGTTGTGTTGGGTTGGTGCATGTAGTTCTTTAGCTTGTAGGTGAAGTCGTATATTTTCTTGTCATAGTATCTCATACTACCTTACATTGTACATGTAATTACAACTATAAATTATTTTAATCGTACTGAGATTTAATGGTATGCTAAGGTTTCCAAATAATATTTTATAATAAAAAGAGATAAACAACATCGTAAATAAAAAGGTGATAAAGTATCGATCCCCTAACTTACAGGTCCATTTAAATAAAAATAAAAGAGCCCAAGCCTCGCCTACGTGTAAATAACCAAGGAATCCACCTTCGTTGGCCCAAATTCATCTCATCACTAAAATCTTATGGAAATCCATTAGAAATTCAAATTAATTGTTGGCGCCAAGGAAATCATGATAAAAGGAACAAACATTTAGGGTTGTGCATAGTCATTATAACTTAGTTGGCAGTCTTAAACAAAAATTTCATGATAAGGAACGGACATGACAAATTTGCGTAGAGTCTACATAATTTTGCTGGAAGTGTTTAAAGGAATTTCGTGGAGGAACAATCATTACAATTTGTGTAGGGTCTGTAAGTATATAAATCCTTGTCATGAGAAAAGAAGAATGGCAATCCATGGATTCCTTGGTCCCCTGGTGCGGTACTGGTATGAGTTTCGATGGTTCAATCCAAGGAACGTAATCCAACATAGTCGAGATCAATAAGCATATATATAATACTATTGTGGTTGAATTAAAAGGGTTTCTTCTATATTTGAGTCACTCTCTTCTATATTACTCAACCATCAAGGAAACTTTCAATCCAAAGAAGAAATAAAATACATGTTTCATAAGAAAAATAATTAAACTACATATACAAATGTAAATCTTGATGAGAGTACCGTCACCGGTGAATTTGGGCTTCGAGATGTTCTTCAGCAACTGGTGATCCATCTGTCATCGCGATTTCTAACCATAGATAACTCGTCGGTACCTCTCAGCCAATGCTAGTGGTACTCTTCTTCCCTCTTAGCCCCCCAATATGAAAAGGGGACACACACTCACAAAACCAGAGATCCTCTATCTCCCAGATCACCTCGCAAGGTAGAGCCACCACCCTCTCTCAAGATAGGTATCCCAACTCTCAGAAGTAAAACTAGTCAAAATTTCTGCACCATAATCTTTCCCATAACCCATGTGCTCCATTCCTCCTGTAGCCCATTTTTTTTATAGGATCTTTCTTAATGACACATTCACTTGCACATTTAATTCACCTTTTAAAAATTAATTAAGAATGATTTCCCACATACACTTGTCACCCTCTCTATAAGTTGCACAAGAAAATTCCATAATTTAATTTAATAAAAGTCAATTTCCCTCACTCATCCTAAAAGAACTCTTCAAATCACTCCTAGTTGTCTCTTTATTCCCCTTATTTTCATTTAATGACTGACGCATTACTAAATCATAGTTGAGTTAAAATAAGAGTCTTCTCCTAGTTAAACTAGTGGTAGTTAGACTCTAGATTCCCTTCTATGTGTGCACTTATTATTTCATGCTTTAATCCCTTCTTATCTTACATTTTCGTTTGGCATTTCTTGAAAATAAGTGTATTAAATCAAACTTTAGGTTAAAATTATATTTCTTAATTTCTTAAATTTATTTACCTCTTTCATATTTTGTTCAATTTATAAATTGGTTTTAACATTCTCACCAAACTTAGATTCAGGATAAATTTTGAATATGCTTAGACTTCAATTGTGGTTACAATTACTAAATTCATTCTTTAGTTAATTGATTAAGTCATTAATTGATCCGACAATGCTCAAGATTTTACAAAGTTTAATATTCGCTCAAAGTTTTCTAGGCCACCTAGATTCAATGACTCAAGTTTTACTTCCGTGACGTGCCCTTCAAGATGCACACCGTGCTCCAAGGGTTCCACTCGCTTTTGATTCAAATTTTTAATTATGTGATGTCCTCTTCAAGATGCACTCTGTGCTCTAGGGGTGCCACTCTCATTTGATTGGTTTTGGTAGTTTTCTAATCCCTTGGAGTCAACACTTCGTTTGGGAAACCTTGTGAGAGACTAAAGGATTTTAAGGAATAAGGAACCTCCCTTATTGCATGCCCCTTAGAAATATTCATGAGTGACTGTCTCAGTCTTCCCTCACAATATCGTGGATCTATCGAACTATGTAATCATTAACCTACAATTCGAGCCACGACGGGAGTTCTAGTAGGCTATGACATGGATGCGACCACACCTCTCCCTCAATATCCGATCTATGTGCATGGCCCCTTTACTCCTTATGTGACTCAGATTAGCAAGAAATCCTCAGCTTGCATCCATCAACGAAACATTGTCAATGATCCATAAAGAACATCATAATATAATTGATCATAGGTCACATATGCATAAATGAAATACTCAAACCAATACATTTGACTCCCTGAATCAATCCAGAGTCCATGGAGGTCCATTGATTCCATTGAAATCCTCAATCTCTCAAGTGTCCTGCACACTCAGGGGAAACTCGTCAATATCATTTGTCAATACATAGATATCAAACAACATAAATCATAATACATCAACATTATCATAATAATCCATAATAAAAATAGATAACCATATAATATAATTAGATCAATTGCACGCAAGTGTCCTCAAGGAATAAGTCAATAGCATGTGCTCGTAAGAGAGGGATGTTACATACAACCCCTCTTATTTAAAACTTCGTCCTAAAGTTGTACACTATATAAAATGCAGTAAATAAAGCATCTGAAAAGATCTATATGTATAATATATCAAACAAATATGGAAAATGCTGGCGCATATCATATGCGTCCTCCTAGGTAGCCGAATGTGGACAATAATTGTCCTTTGGACCTTGACCAGATCGAATGATCGACATTGTAGTTGTCGAATGCAATGGTACATAATGTGGATTGGCTTCACCATGAGTGAAACCTCATCCGACACCTGCAAGGAACTTGTGTCCATCACATGTGTAGGATCACTAACATAGTGTCTCAAACATATACATGAAAAACATCGTGCATATGCTTCTAAGACTAATGCAAGGCTAGTCGATACCCCATGGGTCCTTTCCTTTCCACAACCTCGAAAGTCCCCCACAAACCTAGGAGAGTGTTTAGAACCCTTTCTGAACTTAATCGTACTCTTATGCAGTTTCACGTGAAGGAATACTATGTTGCTGACTTCACGATCACGTTCAATGCGATGCCCATCAACATAAATTTTTTGTTGATCTTGTTCTTTTTTAATCCTTTATATTATCATTTACATTTGTTCTTCCATTTCTTGTATTATTCTGGTCCCACCAGGACCCTATCCTCATGTTGATCCCAACTCAATGGCATCCAACATAGTCGTACGTAAAGAAACTCAACGATGCCATCTTAATGGTACCCTGATATTTGTTGTTGTACACAAAATCTACGAGTGTCAAGAACTCTTCCCAATGCTTATGTTGGTCCATCACCTACATATGAAACATATCTTCCAAAATTTGGTTTCTTCTCTCTATCTATCTTCTTGTGTCAGGGTGATATGTTGTACTAAAGTTTATTTATGTTCATAAGGCCTCTTGGAAACTAGTCCAAATCGTCTTGTAAACATCAATCCTTGATCGGATATGATCCTTCTCGGTACACCATGTAACCTTACAATCTCCTTGATAGAAAATATAGCTATGTCTCGAACCTGATACGTTGTACGCACATAAATAAAATGCGCACTCTTCATCGAAGTGACAACTACCACGAAAATCAAGTCGTTCCTCCTTGCTACTAGTGGCAATCATAGATGATTTTAGGGGCTAAATTTTTCAAATGGCCTCATTTTCCATGTTTTTTCCAAAAACGATTCGCGAATTTCCATTTTTTTAAAAACAAATTTGCCAAAATTCCATAGAACAAAATTATTTTACCTTAAAAATAAGCAAAATTGTATATAAACTATATTAAATCCTCAGAAATTATAATATTTTTACAAAAACTATCGCCAAACATTTTACATTTTGCATATTAAGGACTAGTAATATTATCCCAAATTTCTACATTTTAATATAAATTGACATCCTTAAAATAATCTAAGGCGACAATCCAACAATAAAGTCCATCGAAATGACCTCCCATTTCGATTCCTTAACAACATGTGGTTGTAGTAATCTGGATGGATTCTTATGTTCATGCTTCACTTGCTGACATTCTAGACATTGTGCCACATAACTAACTATGTCTTCCTTCATTCCTTCCAAAAGAATAAGGTCCTAAGGTTTTCTTTCATCTTCATGACTCCTAGATGAGCCATGCATATTTCTCTATGAGCTTTTCTTAAGATCAAATTTCTCAATTTTTTGTTAGGCAGTACATAAATCCATTTATTATACCTCACCAATCTGTCATTGTCCAATTCATATCCTTCAAACTTTGGTACCATCATGGTGTCTTGTCTGAAAATTTCCTTAACCTCTTTATGTCAGTCATCGTCGAACTGTATAGTTAGAATTCCTTCTCAAAGATTCACCTGAAGAGGTATCATTGAGAATATGCATGGTCTCCAACTAAACACATCTTCTGCTCTATTCATCATTCATTTAATGTACTTAATCTCAAATCATATTTGCTAAGTAATTTTGACCAACGCTTTTGTTGCGCGTTCAAGTCATTCTACGCAAAATGGGTTGCATTCCATAGTGATCCTTTATTGTTTGAATTTCCATTCAATTAGATAGTGTATCCACACTCTTGAGACATACATAATGGCTAATAACTCCAAATCACGTGTCGCATAGTTCTCCTCATGATTTCTTAATTTCCTTGAGATGTAGGTAATCACACAACCCTCTTGCATCAATACTCCGCCTAAAATACCCTTGGATGCATATGTGCATATGAAGAAATCCATGTCCATGTAGGGGAATTTTAGTATCAGTACGGTCATCAACAACCCCTTCAACCTTTGAGATGATTTTGCACACTTATTGGGCCATACAAACTTCTTGTTTTTCTTCTAAAATTTCGTGATTGGATTTGCTATCTTCGAAAACTTTCGATGACCCATCGGTAATATCATGCTAAAACCAAAAAGTTGTGTACTCCTGGTACGTTTGTCAGCGTAGACCATTCCATAATAGCCTCGATCCTCACTGAGTCCACAGTGATTCCCTCGCCAGATATAACATGCCCCAAGTAATGAATCCTCGAGTGCATTTCGACAGTTTCCCGTAAACACTGTAATACTAAGCACAAATGTTCTTCAAGTTCTTCCATCATTCGAGAATATCTTAATATGTCGTCAGTGAATACTTGAACAAACTTGTCTAAGTATTTGTGGAACACCCCATTCATCAAGCTAATGAACACCCCCAGGGCGTTTGTTATTCCAAATAGTAAGATGATAAAATCATAGTGTTCTAACCTCATCTCGAAAGTTGTCGTAGGAATGTCTTCCTCTTTAATTTGTAACTGGTGATAACTCGATCTATATTTGATCCTTGAAAAAATCATTGTGCCTTTCATTTTATCAAACAAATCATCTATTCTTGGAAATGGATATTGGGTCTTGATCATTGCCTTTTTCAATTGATGGTAGTCAATACAGAGCCTCCACGACCCATCATTCTTTCTTATGAAAATAACAGGTGCACCCCAAGGTGACACACTTGAAAGTATAAGTCCTAGTTCTAACAACTCCTATAACTCAGGTGTTGGCATACGATTAGGCATTCTTACTATCGATTCAGTTTCAGGGTTTGAATCCATTTTAAGCTCCAACTCTCTTGGGTGCGACAATCTGGGTAAATCTTTTGGAAACACGTCAACAATTCTCATACTACTAGAAGGTCTTCCAATGCTTCTACCTCCCTGTTGACGGGAGAAATTGAATGCTCATCAACTGGAGGGGTGAATCTGGTCCGGGGTTGTCTAAATAACCCAAGCCGTTTGGAATGATCCACCCCGACGGGTTTAGCGGCTCCATTGGCTGATCTAAGTCTTAGGAAAACGAAAGAAAAACTAAGCTAAAGAAACTAATCTAAGTGAAAAAAAACTTCGGCAAACTATATA
>SNQJ01S0084479.1:12107-27213 GCA_010110895.2 Picea sitchensis | reverse complement strand
CCACCATCAAAGGTGAGTTTGGACAAGTGAGAGACTGTCTCCTTGGGAACATTGGGTAATGAGAAGTTGAATGCATGTTCCAACACAGTGATTTGGGGAGCCATGGGGAAATTTGAATACATTTAAAATAAAGGCTCCTACAAGGCCGGCTTGTCAGTCGACCCTCCTTCTAGCGCCATTTGTTGACGGGCGAAATTGACCGCTCGTCAACTGGAGGGGTGGATCCGGTCCGGGGTTGTCTAAATAACCCAAGTTGTTTAGAATGATCCACCCCAAAGCGTTTAGCGGCTCTGTTGGCCGATCTAAGTCCTAGGAAAACGAAAGAAAAACTAAGCTAAAGAAACTAATCTAAGTGAAAAACAACTTCGGCAAACTATATACAAATCTAATATAAATATACAGTTTACTAACTAATATAAAACAATAATTCTATCTATTAAATGTTCAGTTCTCAATGCAATTAATTCTCTATTATATATACAGTATTTACAATATACAAATTTTGATCGAAATCTGCAAAAATCATATGTAAATTGTCTTACAACAACGAAGCTATAATTTTTAATTTTTTTAATTTTTATGAGACAGAAATAAAATGACAACTATCTAAGCTAAGCAATAACATAACATTCCTAACTGTAAATATGAACTATATATCTATCTAAACTACTGAGAATTCTCGAATTTATTAACTATTAAATTGCAAATAACAAACTAGCCTGAAGTAACGCTTCCTATTTGTCATGTGCACGGTACTCGATTTAGCTGTTTGATGGGAGGAAACGTGCACCAGATTTTTCCACAAGCTTCTTGTAAAAAGGAAGCAACAATGCTCTTTGAATACAAATGACAGAACAAACAAGACATAAAACGACAACAATCTTATAGTTTACAGATCATCACATTAGATAAATCCCAGTGCGAAGATTTGTACATAACCGTTCATTTAACTAAGAAGATAAACCTTCTATTCATTAAATTCAAACAGAGTAATTGTTGTGAGTAAAACGAGATACATCATATATGGATAGAATTTAAATCATAATGCATCAACCTGTAACAAATCTTGATATCTAAAGTAGTCAATAATTTGATTACAAATTAAAATGCATAGAAACTTGAACAAAAGTAAGATAAATTGAAGCTAAATCCGTACAACAAATCCACTTCTATTCCAGTCTGTATAATCATCAGCCCATAGTCTTTGTTCTCCCAACAGTGATGGCTTGTTTACAAAAAATAATAAGTATATAAAGGCCACAGGATGAAACATTCCCTGTGGAAATCATCAAAACTGTTTGCACAAAATATGGGAACAATCTCCCAGATTCCTGTTCCTATCTAAAACCAACAACCTAATCCAAAACTGTGTAACAAAAACCATGTTCAAAAATGCTATTATCGATCCAATTCCCATTGAAATTTGTGTGTACCTGTAGATGAAAAAATATACATTCTGTTCAGATTGTATTTAGTTGTAAAATCAACAAATTTGAATTTTGATAACTAGCTAATAGAATCTCACGATTCTATAGCTAGTTACTATTTGCAAACATAATCGTATTGCACCAATTCAATCATAACAGAAATAGATATGATTTATCAAAAAAATCATTTATACTAATTCAAAGCACACAAAATCGTTTTAAAATCACTTTCGAAACACCATACCTTGGTTTCAGGGATACGATTTGATCAAGCTATTTTGGAATTAACAATAGCAGTGGTTGCCTCCACATTTTTAAAGACAACAGAGCCTGTTAACAGGCTGCTTGAAAATCTTTGGATGATCAAGGGTTCAATATGAGGCAAGAGTGTAGGAGGGGGAATGGCAGGACGAGTGAGAGGGTTTTTGAATCACAGGCCTGTAGAAGTAATAAACGTTTTATCAAATGCAAACAGAGGAAAACGCACCTTTCAGCCATGGAGAAAAATTGAGATTTGACCTCTAAAGGACGAGCTATATGTTTGTAATAACCCAATTTCTGAGGAAACTGCCCTAATGGAAGGTAAAGGGGCTAATTTTGGTTCAGGGTTTTCAAGGGTTTGATCTGATTCAAAACCGTTTGCTCAGAAACGGTCACGCAAAAATGTGTCTCGGGGAGGCAATTACGTGGTTAGCCTAAGCAGTCTTCTCTGGCACCATCAAACAATAACAGAGTCTGGACACCATGGGGTTCAATTTACACTATAGGAGCCATAGCAGATAGCACGCAGTCAACAGGGTAATCAGTGAGAGGGTTTGCCAGGGTAGACATAGCACCATTTTCCCAAAGCTTCCCCAAAACAAGCAAAGGCAGCCCAAAATGCAAGGAAGAGCATTAATGGGTACTGTGGTGGAGTAAATTGAGACTATGCAACAATATCATATTGGCTGTACAATGAACGACGCCTAGTCAAATCATAATAATGCATAACCAAAAAATATTTTAACCAAATGAAATATCAAATAACCCTTTGAAAACCATGGTGTTCATAACCAAAAATCGGTCTGAATGTTAAATCAACAATAGCATTGGTATGATTTGAAAGAAACCACTATATTGAACATTGCACCAAGGATTTGATCACAAAATCAATGCGTTCTATGAAACCTTTACACCAAGGATTTAATCAAAGACACCAAAAAAATCATTGCATCACGAACTTATAAATTGAAACCATATTAACAAAAATGCAAAGTGAATAAAGGTTTGGGGTTTTGATAAATGTATGACCATTAGTGAGTTGGAGGTAAGAAAATTATGACCACATGAACAAAAGGATTCATAACAATCCAGAGATGATTTTAATGTCATCAACATTACTTCCAACTCTAGGTTTTCACGCTTGCAGTCGTGAAAATGAAAACGAGAAGCAGATATGCGAAAGCAAAGATAATAGTGTTGTTTTCTCTTGTTCAGAACTACGACGAGTATTGAGGGTTCAAAACCCTTGTGTAGGCAGCTTGTAAGGAAAAGATAAAATTGCAAAATGGCTGCCAACACTCACCTCTTTTAATTAGCACTAAGATTGTGTATAACTTGCATCCTTTGTGCATACTCTTTTGCAATTGTACATGATGTCTCTAGCACAGTGGATTGATGCTCAGCCCGACGGTTGTTTACCGCTACATGTATCCCATGGGCCTTGCCAAAATCTCCAACTGTAGTGTGTCCTATTGATCTGGCTGCTTGGGCCTCCTCAACCAGAATGTCTTACTGGTAATGTGGCTCTCCACATGCCCAACACCTGGTCTTTGGTCCAATACTCTTGTTTCATTCTGTTGAATAGGCCTAAGTTGTAGCTACTAGCGACACAACTACTAATGCGATGGTCCTTTGTAGGGAGTCCCCTGTTGAGGAGCTAATCATCATGGTCTCATGAATGTGGATCCTCTCGACATATCCCAATACCCTGATGTGTGTCTAGCCAGTGTTTGATGCTGCTACAGACCTGACGTCGTCTTTCCATTCGGTCTTGCATGATTCCTACCTTGTCCCCCGCTAGTCAGCTCTTCCTTAGCTTGGAGGTCCTTCTAGACTTTATCATGCAATTTCCGAGCCATTACGATCCTCACCCTCACAGGAATGTTTAGGTTAAGGATAAACAAAACCTTGTTGAACTTTTTATTCCCAGTGTTTAGGTGTGGAGCATACCTAAGAGCCTACATGAATTGGGCCTCAAACTCCGACACCATACGACCACCCTGTCGTAAGGTGTTGAACTCATTGCAGTGGTGCTCAATGAATTCCTATGATAGATACCTCTCCTGGAACCATTCCTCAAACAGATCCCATGACATGTCTTTGATGACCATTTTTAGTTAGGGTAGGAGTGTCTTCCACCATAGAAGAGAGTCCCTCTTCAAGTGGAATACCACCATGTAGACCTTCAATTTGGAGGCATAGTCACGAAGTTCAAAGCACATCTCCATGTTCTCCAACCATGCCTCGATGGCTGAGCCATATGTGCCACCCATGAACTCAGGAAACTTAACCTTCTTGATTTCTTGGTGAATACTACCACTGCCAGTTGGAGTGCTCTGTGAACCCTCATTAGGCACATGAAAATTGGCCTCCTCTCTATATCATCGGTTAATCAAGGCCTCTGACATCCTTTGGAAGGACCTCGTCATACCAACCACATCCCCATCAACAATCTTCTCCTACCCAATGACTTGTTCTTCTCCTTTGGGGTTAGACTCCTCTAGCATGGATGCCACTGGAGGCATCACACTTCTTCCCCTAGCACCATGTTGTGAACCTTCATGGCTTCATCTATACAGAATTACCGACACAAAAAATTTCCATTTTAATTATCGATAAGTTATTAATCGAGTGTTTAATAAAGTGGAAGGCGTAATGATTCCCACGTCGCAGGGTTGAACCCTCTCTTATACCATATGTAACGTCCATCCCTTCGTTACGACAACAAATGAAATACAAGGTAATTTTATTTTTTTAAATCATTATGGAATTATCGTTAACACATAAATCAGAGCAACACATAATAACATGAAATCATAATCATAGCATTACAAGCGACATGTCATTGAGTAAATAAAGACACAAGGCCAACAAATTAACTTAAATAACAATGACCCATGTTCAATGCATAAACATAAATAACGATGCAGTTCAACACATCACCTTCAACTGAAGAAAAATATAATTAATGATCAAACATACACTAAATATTAAATTAACTACCCGCCAAACCTACTTTGCAAGGTTAGGATCTCCTGGACACATAAGAAACGCTCAATCCCATGATTCATCCGATTGATTTTGACCACTTAAGGTCTCAGGGATGGCGATTGTTCTGAGGAACAAGGAGGTATATAAATCCCACAAATACAATCAAGCCAATACCAATTTAGATCAATGATCAATCTCACTTATCAAATAATCATGGCGCAAGAGAAATATAATTACTAAATCAATCAACATCAATATTATTTTAATGGTGCAAGAGAATCTAATTATTAAAGAAATCATATATCAACATGTTAGTTTCTGTCAGTCACCAGTGATCAAATATGCTCTTTCAAAATTAGACACCAAACATCAGAGATCAGACATCAGATACACCAAACATCAGAGACCAAAAAGAAAGAGGTGTTTGGCACGATTTTTAGGGTTTTGAGGTCATTTGTTGTACATAGGGACAATTTTTCTTCAAAATAATTTTTTGACCAAATGAAGATGAATTTGACCAAAGTGAAAGTCAGTTTTTTCAATAATAAACCAAGTAACAAAAAATCCTTCAGTTTGTGCACAGATTTTATGATTCAAGAGAAATTCCCAAAATACAGTTGCTACGGGTGGGTCGCTGCACTTTTGGACAACTTGAATTTAAATCCATTTTTCATGGGTTTGGAGGAGGGGTTTTAAATTATTGGTACTCCATTGTGTATTAGACATCCTCATATTTCCAAACATACCACTTTGAGCCCAAAAATCCTCTGGTAAGGCCTCCAAATATCCTCTCAAAGACCACATTCTGTTTCTACTGTGAGCACTTTGCTTCTACAACTTTTAGTGACCAACTTCAAACTTGTATTGTGAACAAATGGGAAAGTATTTCTGAAAAAGGGATGATTTGACATTCCACAAATACCCAAGAACAACAACCTCTCTCAGTTTTGTAAAAATATTTTTGGTTAGAGAGATATTGATCCATCTTTGAGCCCTATTTTTGTAAAAAACCCAAAAATTTGGCAATTTTCGGATGTATAGAAATACAACGAACTCACGCTATGCTTTATCTCGGAGGGTTTAAATGATGAAAATTTTATATTATTGGATATATATTGACCTCTAATTCACATATATATACCTTGGTGCCACTTTTTCAAGACCTTCGCTGCGCTTTTAGAGTCATCTTGGGAGATTAAAGTTTTGGAAGTCATGGAGATGAATTTTTGCAGGTTTAATGGTGCAAGTTTCTTATACACATTTCTGCCTACCTCCTCTAATCATCATTTCAGAAAATAAATGCACATAAACAACCTTAAAAGTCCCTCCAAACACACACTGTGCTTCTGTTAAATTTACTGCAATTTTTGCCAAAAAGTGAAATTTTGAATTTCTTGGGTAAAAATCAAATATTGGTGATGTAATTACTCATATTAGCCATTTACATGATGTAAAGAAGTGTAACAAAGCTAGTGAATGTAAAATTTATGTAAATTTGATTGTCATTAATGCTAATCAAGGCCAATTGAGCTAAAATTGGGAGTTTGTTTTAACCTCCCTAGCTTTGTGTATTGTTGGAGATATCCTTGTAAACAGTTCCTATCATGAGGGATTCAACCACTTGGATGAGGAAATGTTTTTTTCATCTATAGGTACACCCAATGAAATAAAAAAAAAAAGTGTTGTACATTGGATATGTGATAGCTTGGAAGCTAGCATACTTTTTTTACAGTAATAATACAAAAACGTTGTAGCTATTATCTAGTTATTCCTGTGGTATGTTCATTGGTAATGTTTTTTCTTTGTTTTATCATCAAATGTAATGCATTTTTATCCTTTTAACCATTATAATTCTTTCTTGTGACTATCTCTGAAGTATTTAAACATAATTCATAATTATATGCTCTATTTTATTAAGATTTTCATGAATGTGCTTCCTTCTTCTTGATAAATGAATTCACATAACCTATGCTCATTTTGATCCTCCCCTATTTCCACCCTATACCATCAACGAAAAACCACAAAGTGTTAATGAGCATGCCTACCTTGCCCCTTTATATCTATGCAACTCATTTGTAGAAGTCATAACATAGCTCCATGATTTCATGATCCTGGTCCAGAAAACCTATAAACTCAAAACCTCATTGAGTTGAATAACTAGCTTAATATACTTTTCCTTCTCTAGTCACCTTATTTACTGTGATCATTGAGAGATCCCTCTCTGATTTGGTAGGGCTAGATACCAAATCAAAAGACTGTTTTGTTGTCACCTCTGTCGATATCCTTTTCGGCCTTGGGAGAACTGGTGGAGTGATAACCCAACATTTATTCCATGGCGCGCTAATAATATAATTGCTCAATTAATCATAATCAACATTAGTTGCATGGCGTGCTAGTAATCTAATTACTTACTTAATCATAAATCAACATTTTTCCAGGTCACGTTAACAATCTAATTACTTAATTAATCATGGATCCACATTAATTCCAAGCGCGCTGGTAATCTTATTACTTACTTAATCATAAATCAACATTAATTCCATGGCACACAAATATCTAATTACTTAATTAGTCATGAATCAAAATTTATTCCATGGCAGGCTAGTAATCCTATTACTTAATCATAAATCAACATTAATTCCATGGCGCGCAAATATCGAATTACTTAATTAATCATAAATCAAGATTACCCTAAATTATATGATAACATAACAAAAGTTTAACATAACAAAAGTTTCTCTTAATAATTAACCAGATAAATACACATACGAATGCATTTGGATAAGGATTTGTGGTGATCACTATTAAAGGCTGAGTTGAAGTCTTTAATTGATTTGTGACAATCTGGACTAACACTAACAATAATGTGGAGATGACTTTGGAAAAAATCTCAATGTGTTAAAAATAATGTGTTAAAAATAATCGATTTAGAGTTATTGCTTACCAACCTATATCAAGATTCAAATTTTAGTCAATGTAAGCCATAACTAGAGCTTGCCCTTGTATCCATTTACTTATTATATCCAACATTATAAAGGAAAGGTTCCTTGTAATTAAACTTCTCACTTAGTATAATAACTTACATGTGTCTAAAAATCTTTTTGTGGAAGATGCTATTAAGGGTTATTTTGTGCCAGGAGAATATCTAAACTTAAAGTAAGTAAAGGTAAGTAATGATGATCCTCATAGTTCATATACAAGGGGAGGAGTTACTACATCATCACTCTTGTATAGGAGGACAATATCAAGCATGAAGGAATAAATAAAAATTCAACTAAAGTTTAAAGGATGGTCCAAAACTTTCTTCCAAAAAGGATGGTCCAAAACTTTCTTCCAACAATATAGGAGATCTCTCAGGCTACCATACTTAAACATCCAATAAAAAAAAGGTCAACCTCATAATAAAACTCATAAGGAATCTCATACTACCTTACATTGTACATGTAATTACAATTATAAAATATAGTAATCGTAGCCAGCTTTAATGGTATGCTAAGGCTGCCAAATAATCTTTTATAAGAAAAATAGATACAACACATCGTAAATAGCAAGGTGATAAAGTACCCATCCACTAACTTACAGGTCCATTTAAAGAAAAATAAAAGATCGCGATCCTCGCCTGCCTGTAAATAACATGGAATCCACCTTCGCTGGCCCAGAATTCATCTCATCACTAAAATCTTATGGAAAGCCATTGGAAATTCGAATTAATTGTTGGCGCCAAGGAAATCGTGATAAAAGGAACATACATTTAGGGTTGTGCATAGTCATTATAACTTAGCTGGCAGTGTTAAACTGAAATTTCGTGATAAGGAACGGACATGACGGATTTGCGCAGAGTCTACATAATTTCGCTGGCAGTCTTTAAAGGAATTTCGTGGAGGAACAGTCATTACAATTTGCGTAGGGTCTGTAAATATATCAAGTCTTGTCATGAGAAAATAAGAATGGAGATCCATGGATTCCTTGGTCCCCTGGTGTAGTACGGGTGCGAGTTTGGATGGTTCGCGCCAAGGAACGTAATCCAGCATAATCGAGATCAATAAGCATATATATAATACTATTGTGGTCGAATTAAAAGGGTTTCTGAGATTCGTGCCATAGTCCGAGAGAGGTCCCTGCAAGGCATAGCTCATTCATTTAGGGCCCACTGAAGAGAAACGTGCCATTTGGGAACGATGCGTTTCGATGGCTGGTCAATGCTCTTATGATGATCCTGGTGGTCTTGCGCCTGACAAAGCTCAAGTTCTTCCGTATCTGTGGATTCCCAAATGACCCGGAAACGAGAGCGCGCTCAATCGCTGAAGTCATCGAATGGATATTAAATCTGGTTATGTTTGTCCGCTATTTCTTATCGGTGATCACAACTGCTATCAAGGTCATATATCACATGTTCAATGGGCGGGACAAATACCCTTATCATCACTCTTAGTCCTCGTTCTCTTAAGGGCGACCAAGGAAACGAACATGGGGAGTGTTCGGGATTGAGCAGTGGCCCCTTACTTTTTACTCTCCCCATTCGCCTTACAACCCTCACCACAGGAAAAATTCTCAATGGCATTCTACAAGATTGGCAACCAAATGCTACACCCAATGCTTTCAAAGAAGCACTGCACAAATTCTTGATGATGAAAAATCAGCACTTCAAGGGATATCTATAGTAATAAGGTGATTGCAATGCACTATTCAAGCTTCCCAATGATGATGGGATGGGTATTAACGAATTGATAAAATGATACTTTGTTGAAAATTAAAGAAAGTATAAATAAAGTTGGGACTCAAGCCAAGAATTCATGATGCTACAAATTTTACGAGGACCGACAGACTCTCAATTGTTTACACATATATGGAAGCAAGATCGATGCACAATAAATTACTTTAATCACTCATTTACCGAACCAGAAAATGACAATACACAACAAAATTTAATACAATTTCTACGGTCGGATACACCGCTAGGGGCAACGATTTAGGAGTTTCAATTATCTGGTTGAATTCTGGAGAATATCCATACTAGAGCCACTCTCTTATATATTAGTCAACCATCAAGGACACTTGCAATCCAAAGAAGAAATACAGTATAGATTTTATTAAAAAAAATAAAATTAACTACATATATGAATGCAAATTTCTATGTGAGTATCATCACCGGTGAAGCTGGGCTTGGAGATGTTCTTTGGAAACTGATGATTCGTCCATCCTTGCGCTTGTTAACTGTAGAGACTTCACTGGTACCTTCCATCCAACACTAGGGGCACTCTTCTTCCCCCTTAGCCCCTCGAGCCACAAAGGGGCCACACATACACAACTAGAGATCCTCTATCTCCCAGCTCGCCTCACAAGGTAGAGCCACCACCCTCTCTCAAGCTGGGTATCCCAACTCTCACAAGTAAAACTAGTCAAAAATTTTGTAGCATAACCTTGCCCATAACCCGTGTGCTCCATTACTCCTCTAGCCCATTTTTTTTTATAGGAGTTTCCTTAATGACACATTCACTTGCACATTTAATTCACTTTTTAAAAATTAATTAAGAATTATTTCTCCCATACACTTGTCACCCTCTCCATAAGGTGCATAAGAAAATTCCATAATTTAATTTAATAAAAATCAATTTCCCTCACCCATACTAAAAGCGCTCCTTAAATCACTCCTAGTTGTCTCTTTATTCCCCTTATTTACATTTAATGTCTGATGCATTATTAAATATGAGTTGAGTTAAAATATGAGTCTTCTCCTAGTTAAACTAGTGGTAGTTAGACTCTAGATTCCCTTCTATGAGTGCACTTATTATTTTATGCTTTAATCCCTTCTTATATTACATTTTAATCTGGAATTTCTTGCACATAAATGTATTAACTCAATCTTTAGGTTAAACTTATATTTCTTAATTTCTTAAATTTATTTACCTCTTTCCTATTTTGTTCAATTTATAAATTGGTTTTAGCATTCTCACCAAACTTAGGTTCAGGCTAAATTTTGAATAGGCTTAGACTTCAATTGTGGTTACAATTACTAAATTCATTCTTTAATTAATTGATTAAGTAATTAATTAATCCAACAGTGCTCAAGATTTTATGAGGTTTAATATTCGCTCAAAGTTTTCTAGGCCACCTAAATTCATTGACTCAAGTTTTAATTTCGCGATGTTCCCCTAAAGACGCACACCATGCTCCAAGGATGCCACTCGCCTTTGATTCCAATTTTTAATTATGTGGCGTGCCCTTCAAGATGCACTCCATCCTCCAAGGGTGCCACTCGCCCTTGACTGGTTTTGGTAGTTGTCCAACCCCTTGGAGTCAACACTCCATTCGAGTGAACTTGTGAGAGACTAAGGGCTTGTAGAGAATAAGGACCTTGCCTTATTGTGCGCCCCTTAGAAATATTTGTGAGCGATTGTCTCAGTCTTCCCTCACGACATTGTGGATATATTGAACTAGTTAATCGTTAACCTACAATTCGAGCCACGACAGGAGTGCTAGTAGGCTGTGACAAGGATGCTTCCACACCTCTCCCTCATTATCTGGTCTATGTGCATGGCCCCTTTACTCCTTATGTGAATCATATTAGCAAGAAATCGTTAGCATACATCCATCAACGAAACACTGTCAATGATTCATAAAAAAATATCATAATATAATTGATCACAGGTCACTTATGCATAAATGAAATACTCAAACCAATACAATCCACTCCTTGACTCAATTCGAAGTCCAAGGAGGTCCATTGATTCCATCGAAATCCTCAATCTGTCAAGTGCCTTGCACACTCAGGGGAAACTTGTCAATAGCATCTGTTAATACATAGATATCAAACAACATAAATCATAATCCATCAACAACATCATAATAATGCATAAGAAAAACAGATAACCATATACTATAACCGGATCACTCGCATGCAAGTGTCCTCAAGGAATACGTCAATAACATGTGCTCGCAAGAGAGAGATGTTACAGAAGTCTGCAATATTTTATGTTGGTACCCCATCAAAATCAATTGGATATTTCCATGTTTTCGATGAGCTTTTATTCTTAGTATTTACTTTTCCTAGTAACAATTTCGTAGTTTCATGATCGTAGGTCATGTGGTGAAAAGTAACAATGTCCCTCATCTCCAATAATCTTTGTGAAAACTAGCTAGGTTCTTCAATGAGCTCATCCATGTCCACCGCATGGGGACTCTTTTGTACTTCAGGTATGCTTAACCCTGTTGATGGTGTATTCCTTTTTATTTTCACATGAGTATATGTAATATGTGATTTTTTTATATTTTTCCTTGGTGGGTCTTTATCTCCACCATCATCTGACCCTCCAACTGATGTTTTTCTAGTATCTATTCCATTGGTTTTATTATTCATTCTTGATGGAATGCTTCTTTGGGATGTTGTTGGAAAATTAGGGTTTTGATTTGTCACTTCCATGTTGTGTTGTTTGTGACCTTCATTGGTGTTGTTTAGTTCTCATGTGTCATTTAAAACTTGGAAGGACACCATTTCATGGAGATATAAATTATCTTCGCCACCCTCCTGAAACTGTTCAATTTTAGTAAAATGTGAATAATACCCTATTAATTCCATATGTGTAGTAAATTTATTGTCAGTGTCAAAACCCTCAACAAATTTAGGTTCCTTCAATCCCAGTTGTTCATGATGTCCTGCTAATTCATCAAGGTAAGTTATATGCTTCATAGTAAATTTCCCAATTTTCCATGGTATGGGTATGAATTTCTTTTTCCTCTTGTCATGGAAGAAGTGGGCCCAAGTCTTGTATTGTTTTCACATTTCTCCGACAAAGATTTTATCTAATACATAGAATGGTAAAAGGAAAGGTTTCTCATCACTACCAAACAATCTGATAACAATAAATTATTCAAATATTTCATAAACTCCTTTTCCAGAGAGAAAGGTATCTTCTTCCAGGGATATTCGTGTCGTACTATGACCAAAAATTAATTTTTTGAATTCTGAAATGAAATTTGTATGCATTGAGTAAAAATTGTATTGAGCTTATGCCTATACAAAATGAAATGCCATGTATAAACTGGATCCAACCTAAAATGAACATTTTTTCCCTTGGAAATTACTCAAACACATGGCCATAAGCGATGGATAAAATGAGTTAATATGTCATATAAAACTTTCGAGTATTTTTAAGGTTATTCAATTAGAAAAGAAATTTGTTTGAGACAAGATAACCCCAAACAATAATGGATTTTTCATGAAAAGCATAGTCCAGGGCATATATAACATTTCTTGTTATAAACACGGTATATTTCAGGTCGATAATGTAGGTGAACAAGCATGCAAATTATTTGTAAGCGTATTTAATGAAGTTAGCTCAATCCTTGAAGTCCGAAGGTTACCGGTTTTGTTCTCCAAATAATTCCTTAAAAACCTATTTCCTCATTTATGTTGATTCAAAAAGTCGCCGACCTCTTCATTTGTTAATCGCATGGTAGTTGTAGGGAGCCGTATCATTTTGGAGAATTCTAAAGGAGATAGAAAGATTGTTTGATGACCTTGCAATTGAATTATTCTTCATTTAGAGATGAAGTTGTCTGCACACCATTGAACAATCTCTTTGAAGTCTCTCACTTCCAGAACACAAACTGCTAATGTTATTCATGAGGTCCATATTAAGTTCATTTTATTCTCATCTGAAGAAAGAGATTTGTAGTAATTGTATACCCTGGACCACTAAAACTCTTGATTCTCATGCCCTAATGTTTTCAGTGTATCTCCACAATATAGTTCCTTTTTCTTACTTGACATTCGTTTTTGCTTTTGACAAAAAGTTGGCACTACTATTGATACTTAAAGCTTGGCATATTTGATTTTATTTAATTCCACCATGTATTGTCTTGATAACTCAATAAATAATAAATATTTTTTTTAATATTGTCGGCTTACATGAGATTTGGATTTATTGTGAGATTTAACCGATGTGTCTTGAATTTAATAACGATATTATGCTTATACAAGTGGAACATGATGTGGTGGGGAAAATAAATGTGATGGGAAGTGGTGATGTGATGTCATAGAGGGTAGAAAATGTTAAGTATGAAAGTGAAAAATGAGGAATGGGAAGTGAAAAAAGTATAACACAGAAATGCAGACTTGTGGACCTGCGGATCGGTGAACACGAATATGAGGAAGGGTAAGGAGTTCAACATTGAGATAGAAAATATGGTTAAGTATTGAAAAAGGTGTTTTTGCAGATTGAAAAGCTGCATTTTGGAGAAGGCAGGCTTTTAGACTTGCAGACCTAGGGAATCAAGGAAAAATGTTAATAGGACGTATGCAGCTTCACATCCGCTTTTGTGAAAATTGACTAAGTATTAAAAAGGTGAAAAAGGTACAATTTGGGGAACAAAAAGTAAAAAATCCATTTTGGTGAATGTGGGATTGCGGACCTATGTAATTTTACACTTAATAAATTTGGTAGATGACATGTAGCTCTGCATCCACATTTTGTAAAATTGACTAAGTATAAAAAGGTGAAAGTGCATTGTGGAGGATGTGGAGGTGAGAAGTGAAAAATGTATAACATGTGAATGTAGACCTAAGGATCGATGGACATACAAACCAATAGAATTGAAAATTTTTCTATGCCGCTTTGCATTGTTTGAAAAATGGCTAACATAGTGTTGGAAGATTTTTTATAAGAGAGAAAATGAAACAAAGGAAAATAAACAAGAATAAAGGATAAGGAAAATCCTATGGGTAGTTATATGAAAACAATAAGTTGATCAAGAATATGAATCAACCAGATCTTACCTAATCTCCCCATTGAGTTAGGAGTTAAGTTCATTTGAATCAATTGTGTTGTCATAATTAGTTTGGTGCATTACACTATCCTCCTCGAATGTGATTACATATATTCTATTAATGTTTTGGTATCTTCACTCTTTCGAGTCATGATATTCCTACATAAGGGATGCATCGTCACCATTGATCAACTCTCATACTGTGACCCCCCTTGACATGATTCACATAAAAAAAATTCACCGTCTGCAACTCACACCGATTCCATGCACTATGTGTCCATTGTAATACCCCTAGGCCAAATCCAATTGAAAATGTAAATATAAATGTACGTAAGCTAGTGAGTTGTTTGACAACATTTTTGTATGCACCTTCCATGGTATAGTGTGTCCATGCACTGCGCAGTAAAATGATGAAGTGTGCACATTCCAGGATACCGCACGCAACAAACTTATGTGCATGCGATTTTGAGGCCGGGAGCCTTTGTGTATATGTTGTGTTTTATAGGCTAGTGAGCCAGTTATTATAAGCTAGAACGATTATGTTTTGTAATAGGGAAGAGAGCCTAGATGCTAAAGGCCAATGAGCCTATTTTTGTATATGTCTCATCATTAATATAAAATACATTGTTGCGTGCAGACCGACCAAGATAAAAGAGTATGGG
>SNQJ01S0084478.1:0-34587 GCA_010110895.2 Picea sitchensis | reverse complement strand
GAGAACTTTGATTTTTTGGCCTTTTTTGATCCATTTGGATCACACCTCCCCACTGAGGCCTTTTGGTCCTCCAAAAGGTTATTACATCAATTGACTGCATCATTAAATCAATCTACTAAAATAAACAATAAATAGTCTAGAATCAACAAAACATTAACTAGACTCAGTAAGTGATTTCATAGATCAAATCACTTTTATTACATCAAGTAGACTAGACATTGACTCGATGAAACATTTACATATGTGGCATAAAATCCGCCTAGTTCCAAGCAGATGACCCATCTCCTGCCAATGGATTTTCACGATCATCCTTCTGCTCTGGAACTTCAGGATTTTTGGAGCGTCTCAACTTTGGATGCAACTTTCAACAATTATCTTCACAATGCCCATTCCTTTGACAACGTGAGCAATAATTTCGTGCTGGGATGAATTTAATGAAGCCTTTCCTAGACTGAGCTGGATCCTCGTTGGATTTTCCTGACTCTTATCTTGGCTGTGCTAAATTCACATGCAGATTCTTCTTGACCTATAGTGTTGCATAATCTTGTCTTGGTGTACTTCTTGTCACCATGATCTTATTTCTTTATACCTTTTGCTTCCAGCATCTTGCAACATAATGGTTATGACTGCCGCAATATGTACATGGAATTATTCTTTTTATAAGTTCCATGATGCTAGCATGTTCGTCATTAAAGGTAGGTGAAGGAGATTTATACCTTTCGACCATTCTACCTTTCTTTTGCGACTCACTATTCACGCCATTGCTGGCTTGAGCTTCTTGCTTGCCTTTACGAGTTCAAATCCATGCTGGTCTCAGTTCTGGATGCCAACCCCAACAATGGTCAACATCGTGTCTGAACTTCTGACAATGTGTACAACATACCACTGCATTGTTTTCATCAATAGACTCTTCTGCGTATCTTAATCCTTCATGGAGTGGTCATTCTTGCACCTCGATAGTCTTAGCTCTGCCTTGGCCATGCTTTCCAAGACCTTGTACTTTCATGTAGCCAAACCTGGATATCATATTCATATCATTTTCTTTGGTATGCCTTTCAAAAGTGGAAATATCCTGATCGCTTGACTCCAGTTCCTGATTAGCTACATGAGAAGCTAGAGTATACTGAGTACTTTCCACTGGCGAGGAAAATATACCCATGGCCTCTCCTACTAACTGCTTCTCAACTGGAGTAGCGAGAGTATATGAATACTACTCATCTGATTTCCCACAGAATGGATGAATTTAATCATCCTTGACAGGACTCAGAATACTAACAGAAGGACTTCTTCCAACTGGTTTTCTTTTGTTGCTAACACCAATTTTCATAGCCTTTCCCCGTCTTCTTCGAGGATTTGTACCAATCTTCTCAGCTCGACATTTTCTCGTTGAATTTGTTGATTGATCTCCTCAAGTTCCTGGATTCTATCTCTCTTCAAGCTTTTCCCTATGCTCATTCACAATTCCCGCAATATAGTTAGCCTGCTCTGATACCTCTTCATCTGAAATCGGTGCTTAGTAATTTCCACCTTGACTTTGATTTTAACAAGATCTTTTCTAACAATGCATGTGAATTATATGAGCAGAAAAAAAACTTAATGAATGAAGAGAAATTGTATAAAACACAAAGAGACAAACCATAAATAGATTGAACACCAAAAATTGATAACAGAGTTCGACAAATCTTCCTATGTCTTTGGGCCTTTAGTTGCAGTGTGGGAGGCTTCTTTATTATTCCTTAATGCTCAAAAATCTGCTTCGAAATTACATCACTCAGTTCCCTGACTGACTCGACTGTACTTTTATCTATCTCAGGAACCCAATGTAACAAACGACACTAAAAAAGGCAAAGTAAAACTCTGGAATAAGCCTCACAATCCCATACACTCTTCTGGCTTCTTTGCATAAGATGACTTTAGCCTTCAAAAATTCTCCTTGAGTTTGCTGCCAAACTGCTTTCTGATCTGTTGTTCAAGACCTCCTTGAATAGATTCAAACAATCCTGACCGTGATCCCCTCTCAAATGGGCTCAAACAAGCCACTTACACAATGAGGACATGCCAACAAGCCTTTCTTCGGAAAAATCCCTCTCCTCACTCTTGCTTCAAGAGTCACTTATGACTTATTGCAAAGCTACATAATGTTTGGTTTATATATTATTGGGGTTGGGGTTCACATCCCAACTCTCCCAAAATTTGGCCTCAAATCGGGCTCCAGATCCTCCAATAATGGGCAAAATCCATTAAAAACAACATAAAATCAATACAAAAATCTTATTATAAAGGGGAAAACCCACTTTTGGCAACATAATGCTTGCACGCCCCTTTTCCATCAACACTTGGTCGTATGGTAAGGCATGTGGTCGTGTGCTGGTCTATAGTTATCGTGCCCCCTGCTCCTTAGGTCTTGGTCATATGCTGGTCCCGCACTTTGGTCGGCGGCCTAGGCCCGTTGACCGGGCGCTACCCCCCGAATTGCTGCCAATATCAATTTAAATAAATATCGTACCATATGTTATAACAAGCAACATAGTAGCTCGGGTGGCTAGAACGTGGATGTTAGGCTGTTGCCAAGCTCAGAGGTCGAGGGTTCAATCTGTTAAAAGTACAATTTTTTTTTGACTTGGTCCTCATTGGCCTTATCCGGGGTGACACATGGTGCCTTGTGATTGGGCCACGTGTCACTTTATGATTTGCCACCATACTGTCTAGTGAGTGTACAATAATTGATCCAGTCAACAACACGTCAACCACATGTCACCTTGTCGTACTGCCACCTCCGCTGCTCATTCAGCTTCTGTACTACCATGTGTTGAGCTTCCATTGGTGCCACGTGATCATACATATTGCCATGTAAGATTTCATACATTGCCACGTGTCAACTTTTTACTGGTCCAAATCGACCCTTGAAAATGCCAAATTTGACTGCCACACGACATGCCCTGGTGCTGCCACGTGTCCTACCGACGTCATCTTCCACCGATCATGCTGACGTCAGCAGTACGGATTGTTGATTTGAATTTGAAGTGTTGCATGTTTGACCTGAACTTCAGATCACGATATCTTTCGCATATGGAGGCCATTTTCGAAACCAATATACCACCAGAATCGACACGACGAGCACTACATGATGGCGTTGGTTTCGTCCGAATTTGAGAACTTTTGAATTTTTGGCCTTTTTGGATCCATTTGGATCACTAAGACACTTAACTGTGCTAACCACATTCACAACAGATCTCCTCACAAATTTATCAAGGACTAGACTCCTTTTGAGGCATGGAGCAACAATAGACTGGAAGTCACCCACTTCGAAATACTTGGATCACGCACATGGGCCCATGTATCCTCTGAAAAGAGGAAAACATTACATATATAAAGTACCGCATGCATATTTGTGGGATATCCAGATGGTGTGAAGGGTTACAAGATACTTGATCCCTCTATTGACATGCTCATCATTGAGCATAATGTTCAATTTGAGGAAACTCCCTTGAATGCACCATTGGAGCCACATGTGGAGACCTATGTACTACTGCCTGCATGAGACATAAGTGATGATGAGTCTACTCATTTAGATCGTGGTTCATATTTGAGTTTTTAATCTTATTCAAAAGATGATGAGGATGTCAATGATGAGCCACCACAGATGCCCAAGTGGGCACAAACCACTCGACAGGTAGCTAGAGACCTTCTAGGGGATTCAATCAATTAGTGGAGGTCAAGGTCTTAATTTGAGGATCCTCCTCATGCATTTGTAGCTACCAAACCAGTGATTCCCATTCATTGCTACATGGTTCTAGCTTTTGACCTGCAAACCTATGCAGAGGCTGCAGGGAATCCCTTATGGGAAGCCACAATGTAGGAGGAGTATAACTCTCTCCTCAAGAACCAAACTTGGGATCTAGTTTCGCTTCATTCAGACATCAAGCTTGTTATATGCAGATGGGTCTACATGACTAAGAAGGTAGTAGAGGGATATGCAAGAAGGTACAAGGAAATACTGATTTCCAAAGGTTTTCAACAGATCCATGGAACAGACTATGATGATACCTTTTGTCTTGTAGAAAAGATGGACTCCATCCAATTGGCCCTTTCCATTACAGCAACTAGGGGCTGGGAAGTTAACCAGATGAACGTGAATAATTCCTTTCTTCACGGGGATCTCTCAGAGGAGATTTACATGGAGCAACCCCAAGGGTTCATACACAACTCACCCTTAGTATGCCGACTGAAAAAGTCACTCTATGGCCTCAAGTAAGCACGTAGAGCAGATCTGAACGTCTACATGCTGAGAACCTCATACTCCTTGCTGATCTTAGTTCTCTATGTTGATGAGCTCTTGATCACAGGAAGTTCGGCCTCAACAATTGTTGCGGTCAAAGACATTCCACACGATAGGTTCTTCTTGCCATGCAACAACCTCCCCTACATTTTTTTACCTAAATATAGGGTCCCGCTAAAATTTATTTGGAGTTTTTCCTTTGTCCTCCTTTTTATTGGATTGGTTTTGAATGGCTTGTACTGGTGACCTTGATGACTTCGTATTTATTGGTTTGAATTTCAAGATTTCCAACGGTATTTCGGTTTTGTCTTAGCAAGGTTTTGGTGTGGATGAACCTTCGACAGGCAATTGAACTTCATGATTTAAGTCTGAAATGATATACAAAATCCTCGTGTTATAGGATTAATCCTAGGGTTCTGGTTTTCTTACAAGTCATGATAACAATCTCGAATATGAGCTACAGAAATAGTTTTGGTAAATGATTAAAAACTGGATTCACTTAAAACCATAAGAATTAGTTACACATATTGCAGGTTTATCTAATATTATTGATAATATTGTTGCAATTGCATGTCATGATTATTGATTCTGATGTTATCCTTTGAATATTGTGTGAGGAGCTTAGTGATAATCATTTCGATGATATCCTTTATGACACCCTCTCTTACGCGTCTTAATGTTTCAAGATCATTATGACTTTGCATATCATTATCATGAGTCTTGGTTATAGATCAATATGTCACTTAATGTATAAACCTTTAAGATCTTAGTAAATCAAAGACTTATCTAAACCTGGGATTGTCAAGTTTTGGCACATTTGTTCACACTTGAACCTGAGTGTTATCTTGAATGACTTGAATAAGCTTTATGTTCTGTATATAGCCTTTACCATGATGATTTGTCTTAAGCCAAAAGGCCAAAACAATGGTTTCTTTGTTGATCTCCTTTCTGGTGTTTCAAATGTTTTGGAATTATCATGATAATGCTCAAAATTTGGGCCTTCATCGTTTGAATGGCAATGCACTATGGAATTATACTCTTTAAATACTTGTCATTCGACTCCTCTTGGAAACCATGCTTGAATTTTATTGGTGCCAGACTGCCACAACTCTTTGACGTCAAACTAATTGTTGGTTTTCTTAATCTAAAAGTCGCGGCACTATGAGGAGGATCCGATCATGGATATAGCTCGAGAATTTCCCTACGTACTACACAGGTTCAATAACTCAAGCATCATATATCGAATTAAAATATTTTAGTTGGTAAGGTGATCAATAACTAGCCTGCTGTGCAGGTTTTAATGATGCGACGGTTGGTATATATACCTTCAGATTGTTTTGGTATATATACTGGCATATATTCGATAATGTATATACCATCTACGGTAGCATTAAAGCTTGAGCAGTAGGCTGGTTATTGATAGTCAGTTGTTAGCGTGTAGTATTGACATGATTATCATCAATGATAGCGCATTGAGTGTTATGAATGATTTGATATTTTCGATCGATGGGGTATTTATTGAGCCCACTATTCACCTGAAGCATCCTAGCACACCTTATGAGCTGTTGTATGGCAGGATCGAGCACTTATGGCTCACACAAAGAAAGAAAATAAGAAATTTTAAGTCTACTAGTCTAACAATAACCTATGAAACAGACCGTGTCAAACACTGATTTCTGCATTTCAATCTTAATCCTTTTCCTGTTCAGCTTGATGATGAGCTCTCTCACTTTCTCCACTGTACCCTCGAAGTATCATGGAGAAGAGATAATGTTATCTTACATAGACTATGAATTTAATGCGTATCATCCTACGTACCCTTTTATTCTCCTTGAAGTAACCGTGCTGATTGCTTGAGATATTCGTAGTTGTTTGTTGATTGGTTTCCAGTGTCACATGGATTTGGGTTTGGGCTAATCGACATAGTATATTGAAGTTACTACAGATAAGGCTACGTCTAGAATACTTCCACAGTCGTGAAAATCCCTGAACCAAAATTCAAGCCCGTTTGCTTATGACACGTATCCCTTCAAAGTGTGGGACTGTACCCTTCTAGGTTTGGCAACACGAAATTTTCTCACGGTCATCCTCTTTGTTGTCATTTTCGCTAGAGGAGATTACAGGCTCATAGTTTCTGCTATGTATTGGGGCTCGGGTTCTATTACCCCGTTCATTTTTAAAATCGAGATTTCTCTTAATATACCCTCTCCTCATCTGCCGAATCACATGGTTACCCTCCCTACATCAAATTCTGTTACTGTGGTAAATCTTTATGCTGCGATTCGAGCTCCGGTTTAACCATTGTCTTAGCCGTTGGTCTCATTTCTCATGTCTTGGATTGGTGGAAGCAAACATAGTTCCAAGAGCCGGACTGCCAAGGTATGGGCATGCCAAAATTAGGATTATGATACTCTGATTACAGAGGCCACACACTTTCTTGTATCATGGTTCAAAGACTGCAAAGGAAATCGACCATCGCATCGTGAAACCCTCGCTGTGTATGGAATTCAACATTCGATTTGGTTTAGACTATTTGTTTGGATTTAATTTTAATTTTATTTGTTTAGAATAGCTACAGAATCATAGATTTTGTAGCTGGTGTTTATTAATTATAATATGATTATAATGGATTGTGTTTGTTTTTTTAGGTCTTAAAACAATGGAAAGATATCACAGACATTGTGACCGTTTGATATCATCGAGATTACTTTGTTTTAGATAGCATAGGGTTAGCTTCATGGCCCTATTTTGTTAAGCCAACAAACTTTTGTCAAAGTTGTTGAACAAATTTTTTTTTTTAAAAACTAGCGCTATTATATGAAGAGAAGAAGTGACAATATTTTGTTAAAATATGTGTCTTATGAGAGATTCGGTTTTATCGAATGGATAAGTGGATCGACTCTTATTTTTATTAGTCCATGTCATGGGACTACATTAATGAGTTTGTTTTTGATGTGACATTAATTTGCTTTTGACCATAAATTTGTGTATGCAATGTAATGTTTAATATAGGAAAACAAATATATATTTTTGGATATAATAAAAATATTTGTGTTTCTCATTTCTAATTGGTTGATGGAATTGAAGTGTTATTGCTCCCTTCATGTCTTTCAATATGTAGAATTAATTACATAATCAATGAATTTCACCAATCACCACATCTAAATATAAAAAGTTGTATTATGTATTTATTATTATGCATTATTATATTTATTATCTAATATATTATTTATATTATATTTGTAATATATTTATTATATTTATGAATATTATAGTTGCATTAAGCACATTTTGAATAACAAACAACCCTCAATTATTATCTTTTGACAAAAAATATTCATTACTTGTGCATTTAGTTATATTAAGTTTCAGTGTTCAACATGTATTTCCCAACTAACTCGACAGGGACTGTGTTGCCATACAACCCTTGTTTAATTAAAGTCAGAATCCTCACAAGAGGGATATGGAAAAAAACTTTGGATTAATAAATGAATGCATATTGTGAAGAAGAATATGGAACTATGGATTGCTTAAGGCTTTAGTCCCGTGAGCAATGTTATTTTGGCTTTCAATACAATATCTATTTTTATACAGTTCATGTTCTTCTTGCGTTAATGATGTACTGTTAAAACTCAACTTTTGCCTATTTTTATCAATGCATTATTATTGCTATAATTTACATTCATATTAATCTTGTTTAACTTTTAAATAGTTTATCATCCCAATGATTATTATCTTTATGACAATGTTATTTTGGTAGAAGTATTAAAAGATATCAAGTTTATTTGTATGTTTTATACTTTTTATGATCATTTGTCAATTGAAATTGTTTTTCCTCTTAACAAATGGTTTATGTATCTTCATACGGATCAAAGTAAAAAACATTTTTCTTTCTGTATTATAAACCAGATTTCAATTATCTATTGAAGTGACTTTTTCCAGATTTTGTCATAGTCTTTGTACTTCACAACTGTTTGCGATAGATTTCTCTTGAGAGATCGGTTGTTGGAGGAGCTCTTACACATGAAGATACAACCGATTCATTTCTTTTTTGCTTGTTGTCCAATAATAAGTTAGTGATATTTTAGTTTTCTTATTTAGTTTCTTGTGAATGTAGATCACTATCAAGGCCTAATTGCTTTTGTTCGTTTAGGTTGAAATCATTATCATTTACATTCATATTTTATTTTCATTTGAATTTAAGTTAGATTAATTCTTTAAATTAATATTAGATATTTCAATATTTCAATATTTATCTAGGATCTAGTTCCCTTTGAAATTATTTCTGTTTCACAAGACTTTTTATAAATCTTGTACCTATACATTTTGTAAATTCTATAGTTAGAGGTGTGAACAATAAGCATTAATGTACATAGTAGGTATTTGTTAATAAATAGTTATCTCTTTTAATTTTTTGTAGTTTAGATTAGATCCTCCCATCGGCCAACGGAGCCGTTAAACCCGTTAGGGCGAGTAACCTCAAACAACTTAGGTTACTTATACAACCTCAGCCCAGACTCTCCCTTCCATTTGATGAGTGGTTGATATCGCCCGTAAACAGTTCTCTATGATGGACATGGGTCCACTACACTATTTCCTCAGTCTCAAGATTAGTTAGGATGCTTCAAGCATCAAGCTATATTAGACTAAGTTTGTCAGGGAGATCTTGGTTCGATTCCACATGAATGACTACAAGTCAACTTCCACACCCTTTTTGTCTGGGGTACATCTTGAGGATGGCGGAGATACACCAATGGTGGACAACACATTGTATCAACAACTTGTGGGGAGCCTTCTATATCTCACTCACACTCGACCATATATCTCACATGCAATAGGGTTAGTTTCTAGGTACATGCAGGAGCCACATGAGCTATATTGGAAGGCCACCAAGCCCATCCTCAAACATGTTTAGGACACCACTGGTTATGGGATCCACTATACAACATGTTATGCATTAGATATCACGAGCTTCACAGATTTTGATGGGCTAGCGATAGCACCGATTGCAAGTCCACATATGGGTATGGGCTTAGTTTGGGTTCCGGTCCCATCTGTTGGTCGAGCAAAAAGAAGTCAACTATTTCTCTATCGTCAATCGAGGCCAAGTACAAATGAGCAATCAACATCACTATTCAAGCACTTTGGCTTCAGAACTTCCTCACTGCGCTCGAAATCCAGTTCCATCGTCCGAATGTCATTTGGTGTGAAAATTAGAGTACTCTTAAGTTTTGTAGAGACCCAATGTAGTGACAACAGACCAAACACATCGAGATCCATATGCATTACATCAGAGAGCTAGTACATGATAGGATCATCGATTTGCAGTACTGTCCATCCACTGAACATACTATAGAAATATTCACCAATACATTTACTAAGCATAAGTTTCACCTTCTACGCAATCATCTTGGAGTGAAGGACACATTTTCTTAGCAATTTCTTTTCTTCCTTCTTCATTTTTGATGCATTATACTTTGAGGGGGGGTTTTCCCATGAGGTTTTCCCTCTTTCCTCTATTTTTTTAGCATTTCATTCTTAGATGCTTTGTACAATGGGTACCTAACATGGCCTTGGTTTCCAGGACCCATTAATCATGTACACCCTAGTAGTGTTTAGGGGGGGTGTTGGATATATTACACACTCACCTAGGTAATTATTTTCCTAAGGTTGATAGTCCAATGTTGAGGGCACTTCCATATATGAGAATATTCTCTCTTGAGGATATTCCCCTACAAATTAGGGCATCTCCTACAAAATAGGGTGCCTTCCCTCTTCAATTCAGATTCACTTACACCTCAATTAGAATAGTGGAGGAAACTTATGCATGGAAACCTCAATTTTATCACCAAAACTTGCATGGGAACCTCGGTTTTATCACCAAGTGGGAACATATCCTTTGATTGCATGTGTTTCTCTCACTTCCACACACGTGACTCAATTAACTGATGATTACATGGATCAATTAACTAGGGATAGGTGGTAGATTACTTTGATTTTTGTCAGTGAGTGTCTATATATCTCTAGATGACTACTATGACACATTCACTTAGCCATGTCGAGTATATCATGTGTATTTTACCATTTTACTCATCCAATTAGCACAATTCATTCTTTTGGATCCAGATTGGATCATTGTATTATTTTTCATCTATCTCGATGCTTTTAGAGTGGAAAAAATTGGAGGAATAAACTTGTAAGGTCATTTATTGGCGGGTCCCAGTTTGGAAAATTGGGGTCTAGAACCTTCTAGAGCCATTTTGAGGCATTAAACGATGTGTTTTTGGGGTTATGGTGTTAAGAAATTGTGCACACCCCCTTGACAGTGTTCTACACTATGAGACCTTTCTAATGGTACATACAATGCATCAATTGGATTCTGTATGCAAAAGTTATGCCTCCCGCAAGTTGACCTATCGTGTTGACCACCAAGGTACAAGAGGATTCCACGTCATCCCCCATTACTCATGCATATGGGGCTAGACACATGAGGAATTTCAAGAAGATTCTAGAACGTTCAAAACCCTACCACAATTGAGGGTTGAGGAAGTAAAACACCTACCCCTAGATGGCTATCGAGCTATGTTAAATATCGGGCCACTAGGAGGACAAGGGGTTCCATTCATTTGCATTGTATCTTGTGCCATAGCTAAGAAAAATATTTGAGAGTGGTATTCAATGAGTGTAATAGAGGAGGAGATATTTTGTAGCAACCATACAGGTCACAGGTCAAAGGAAACTCCACATAGAGTGCCCCTTTCTTTGTACTTGCATCATTTCTATACCAGAGAAAGAGAGCATAACAACCTCACCTTCTAGCTGGGTTTTCTCTCATATTGGGTTTCCTAGGTCATATCTTGTTTTTATTTGTGGATGGTGTGTGTATTTATTTATGTTCTCTATTTTTCACATTTGAACCATTTCATACAATTTTTTAAGAAGAAAACCAATGATCAAGAGTCTGATATCTAAAGGAAAAAAAAAACCTTAATAGTAAATATTTCAATTATTTATCTGATATGTTGTGATGAAATGTTCTAGAGGAATATCCACGATAGTTTACATATCACTTTATCTCAAGCTTGTCTCTCTTCACTCCTCTGTCTCACAAGCTTTGTGTGATTCTTCTACTAGCTAGGTTCACTATGAAAACTTCACAATGTGCCAAACCATGCTTTAATCCATCCTTCTAATGTGAGGATAAATAATCAACAAATTTCATTATCGTAGAAAATATTAAGATTCTTTTGCACAATGTTAAATTGATTGAGATGTATGAATGCAAAGACATGCCCTTCACCATCGAATTTTAAGTTTGACAAGAGATCAAATATATTGATTGAGATGCCCCCAGTGGGTCTGAAAAGACTCAAAGGGTCATCCCATACAAATATATGGAGAGGAGCCATGGGATAGTTAAAACAATTTAATGAAATGACTCCACATGGGTAGGCTTGTCATCTGACCCTCCTTCTAGTGCCAATTCTGTTGACGTGAAAATAATTCCCTTTATCAACAATAGGGGTTACCCCTGGTGAGAAGTCCCAATTAGACCTCACATAATTTGGAATAGGGAATCCATCTGGATTATGGCTCGACAACCATTTCTGGTTTGTAGTTTACCCGTTGCGTCCCAGTCCATCGATGATGGTTTCCAATCTAAAGAATGAAATGAAACTAAATTAAGATGCATGCGTCCGGTAAGAAAAGGTAAACATAAAGAAAACATAGAACCAGATGTGCTCCTGTCAATGGCCCAGGAAATAATTCACACATAGAAGAGACAAGAATACAAATAAATAACTGCAAACCCATAATAGTCTAGCATTTAAACAATCATTTACAATCCTATGTCCATGAATTCAAACAAATATTCCTTGAAGAACATAAATAAGAATGCAACAAACATACATAAGAATAATCTATAATATGAAGTACATTCTTACACAACCCAAGTGTTGAGAAAAACATAGCAGAATAGTCCATAACACATGTAACACAATAATTAGAGTTCTCTAGAAAATAGCTTGGTCAAACATGCTTCTCATCATTAAAAGTTTTAACAATAGTAAATGAAACCTCAAATAGAAAAACTCTCTAACTTTGAATGCAATCCCCTTATTTATTGAGATTCATCTTGACTCTTGGCCTTTTCCCTTCTCGACTCTTGACCTCCCCTTTACAAACTTTTGTCCTTATCCTCTAAGGAACGACGAGGGAATACTGACAGTAGAAATTTTCATGATTTAATATATCAAACATTATATGCATTGCATTTCAATTTTTTTCTTTTAGTGCTAGTGGACCATCATGGATTTTGGATCTAGTTCGCCTCATACAATGCGATGAATAATTTGAACACTGGGGGTATCTCCTTCCTCTATTCCCGAGGGCTTGCATACCATGAGGATTATAATTCATCTGATGTCATTTAGGCTTGTTTCTCTTTTGTTGATGGCCACTCCTATGCTAGTGTATCATCCTTTGTTGTAGATCACATTTTCCAAGATGTTGTTTGTGTATCAATGAATTCTCTTTGTCTTGATGTGTATCAATAATGTCTCTATATTCTACTCCTTTGCACATGGTGTATTCATATTTCTGAGTGATATTTTTCCAACTGGTACCTGGGTGCCATTCCACTCCAAATACATGAGTTTCTCATACATAACATTTCAAAAAATAAATTAAAATATATCTAACCATGGATAAATTAATTGGAAATTGAGTGAGAAGTTTGTATTTACTTCCTCGAGTTTGATATCTAGTCCCTTTGATGGTTTTTTCATGGATATCCCCCATTGTAATGTTGTGTTATTGAATTTTGGGTTGATGACAATATGCTAGCATGAAAAATCGAAAACATATGACAAACAATGAGGAATTTCCTAACACTTATAACTGGAAAATTTTAGAGATCGACAAGACCTTTCTAACAGTATAAGGAACGTGAGAAACAAGTATTAGAGTTAAAATTTATTTCCAAAATACGAAATGCAACTTTACGAGACTCGTCACTGTAATAGAGGTAGGAAGCTATTTTTTCCACTGGTGTATCGACATTGGAAGAAGGATCAAATCGAGTGTGTTAGCACCAAAATAATGATTGAGCTCCAATGTGTTGGTGCCTAAAGAAAGATTGGGCTTTGACATCTAAAGGAAGGCAAATAAATTAATTAAAAAAAGTAAGTGTTGGACCCCTTCGCCATATTGACGAGGATGAGATAATTCCATTGACATTGGGAGTATCGACAGGAAATGGGTGATCTCCTCTACTATATTAGCGAGAAAGAGATTTCTTTTGCCAACACTGGGTGTATTGGCGATTCAAAGGGACGATGAATTTACTAAGTAAAAATAAAGGAAGAAAATATTTCAATCTCGCACAAAGAAATTCTAAGTTCTTCCGGATGATAAAGGGCTTGAAAAAGTAGAAGTAGGGTCCCTATGATGGTTGTTTCACGAACCTCCCCATTGCAATTCCGTGTTATTAAGTTTGTGGGATAATGACAATACAACAATATGAAAATTTGAAAATATAGGTTGAACAATGAAGAATCTCCTAAAACATATAGCTTGGAAGTTGTATATCTCGATGAGACCTTTCCAATGGTGTAAAGAGTGCATGAAATGGTTTTGAAATCAAAAGTTATGGCCAAAATACAAAATATAGTTTTATGTGACTTGTAGGTGTATCGACACTCAGAAGGAATATGTGTGCCAATGTATTAATGGTGGAAGTATCTTTGGGCACCAATGTATCGATGATAGAAGAAAGATTTCCTCCATTGTATTGGAGAAATAAACAATATTTCTTCTGGTGAAGGAAGACAATTGAAAATTTTATGAGTTGTTTTTTTTAATGGAAAGAAACAACAATAGCCTGAGTTCAAAAGTCCATAAATTTATCGCACAATGTCTGATTGAGGCACTATTTTTTTCTATGTGGAGAGCACAGGGAGAAGCTTCTAGTGAAAGAACTTACAACTTCATTCAATAATTTTAGTAGATTTATGTTTAATGAAGGTCACAATTAACAAGGCTTGCTTCGCAAGAAATCCTTGACTATCATTATGGCACATATGGACCTCAGATTCAATTCCATTAGTGGCGTTGGAAACGTAATCCCGAAAAAATACAGCTATCCTATTTTAGGAGTGAAAAATACACTTTGACTAGTACATAAAATTGTGAGCAGAGGTAATTTTTAATGAAAGTTCGGACCATGTTCTCGCTACTTCTTTGCTTGAATTCAGTTTCGTCAATTCCTGCGAAATATGTGTTATATAGGATCTTAATCCATCCATTGGAACTAAGTTCATACATAAGTGGCTAAGAATTATTATACCGTGGAAACAACCAACCAAAGTTTGGAGCACTTCACACTAGTTATGAGTTGGGAGGACCATCTTTTCCGGAATGTAATTTAGAGTTAGCCTATGTCTTGTAGAGGCTGCAATTAACCCACGTGACAATAAACAACACTTTAATGATCAAGGTTAGTCATAGAATCAAAAGGCACAAAATATACATGCTGGTATAGTATGCACAATAAAAGCTGCTGGAAACACAACAAACTTGTCGATATTATTATAAACTCAATGATGACAGTGACATGACACCAATCAAAATTGACAAGAATTAACATCAATCATCCAATTAGAATCAAAATGCTTAGTTTTTGACAATCAAAAGAACCTGACTAAAGGGTGCAATGAAAAGGATTTGAGTTGGAAGAATTTAGGAGACACCTCAAGGTGTGAGTGTCTCTCTGATATAGTCTATGTTGGTGAGAAAGCGAGTTCCCTACTGGTATGCCCAGTGTCAATGAGGGATGGACATCCTTCACCAACGTATCAACAAAAGAAGAGGAAATATGTGTCGATGATACACTATGTATCAATGAAGAAAGAGGAATCTTTCCGATACATAGTTTATCAGCAAAGAAAGAGGAATCTCTCCAATGCATGGTATATCGACGAAGAAACAAGAATCTCATCGATACATAGTGTATCGATGAAGAAAGACGAATATCACTGATACACAATGCATCGAGAAGGTGATTATCCTCCACTGTATTGACATCAGAAAGGATATTTAATTCTTCTATATCGATGCCAATATGAATATTGGTCTCCGATAGACTCAAAGGGAGGAAAAAAAGTCCAAAAATTTCTAAGTGTTTGGAGGCTTCAATTGCATTGGTGGGAAAAAGGGGATGCTTCCAATATAGGCTATGTCAGCCTTGGAAATAGGATGCTCGATGAGACACTATGTATCAACAAATAAAGAGGAAACTTGTAGATATACTATATATTGGTGGGCTAGAATGGTCTTCAAAATCACTGAAAATAGTAAAGTCTGGAGAGTAAGAAGAGAGTCTTGGGATTTATAATTTGCATGAGAGAGTCTAAAAGGTTTTATAGTAGAAAACGTTTAATAAGGGGCCCAATTTATTCTCTTAGAGTAATGGTGAATATAAGAAATTAGGGAGGGTGTTGTGGTGGCACAACGGAAGGGTAGGATGGATTTTAGGTGATTGGTGATGACTTTAGTGATAATATTGTAAGCTGCATTGCATAGGGAAATCAAGTGGAATTCACTTGGGTCTTCTACTTTGTCCTCCTTATGGATCAAGGTAAAGAAGGTGGCATTCGGGGTTGGAAAAATAATGGAAAACTCATGAGAATCCTCAACTAGGGCCCACACATAAAGTCTTATGATTAACCAACATACTTGAAATAAATTAGTAGTGAAGCCATCTGAGCATGGTGATTTTCACTTAGGCATTTCATAGACCACTTGTTTCACCTCCTCCAGGGAGATGGTATGCATCAGGGCCTCATTCTGTTCCAGGGAGACGAGATGGGGGATGTAGCAGGTGATTTTCTGAATTGGAGGTTATCTTTCCACTTCAGGCTCAGTGAGGAGATATTTGAAGAAGTTAACCAATTCCCATTCCATTTATGCATGTTCAGTGAGAATGTTACCTTGGTTTTCCTTTAGTGAGGTGATGCAATTGTGATTCGATTGTGATGCCACCTTTGCACCATAGATTGAAGAAATAATTTAGAATTCTTTTCACCCTCTTTGAGCTATTTGACCCTTGATTTTTGCTTCCAAAATTTATTTTCCTGCTTGTTCCTGATGTCAAGCTAGGATTGAAGCTGCATTTCCTCCTTTACTAGCTTCTCTGTTCTTCCTTCCAGAATCATTTCTTATTCAACCTTCTCCATTTTATTTTCTAGCTCCCCTTGAGCTTTAAAGATATTTCCAAATTCTTTTTTGTTCCATATTTTGAGTCTTTGCTTGATGTGCCTAAGATTTTGCTGAAACCTATACATTGACAAGTGGGAGATTGTGTCAAACTATGTCCATAATTTTTTTATGTTTTCTTGGAAGTTGGGGTGGTCGAACCATAAGATTTCAATCATAAAGGATGATTTAGGGGACTTCACTTGAGGTCAATATCTAGCTTGATAATCCAATGATCCGAACCTCCACTTGGGATAATGGAGGCTGATAATTGAATACCAACTAGAATTAGTGTTTCCGAGACCAAGAAGTGGTATATCCTATAATCTACTTGGTGTTTCTCTCGTCTTCTATTGTTCCAAGTGTGAAGGCCGTTTCTTGTCTCTATATCTACCAAATTGAAAAGCTAAATGGTGTTAAGGAAGAGATGAGAGTCATGATCTATCCTTCTTATGCTGCCCCTTTTTTTAGAAAGGGAAGTAATAATATTGAAGTCATGATCAATGATCCAATGATCATCCCGAATGATGGGTTTGAGATGTTGGATAGAGTTGGGGAAGTGGATTTTTTTTGGGATGGAACAAGGACCATCAACATTGGTGAGGAAGTCGAATTCTGAAGAGCCCACTAGCTAGAAGCGAGTTGAAAGAGTATGCATAGTTGATAAGAAGTTAGATAGGGAGACTTCGATTGGGTTCCAAAGGAGAGAAAGGCCCCTTATGACACCCTATGTGTCAAGAACAATGGCTTGATATACTTTCCATATGTGGGTTGCCAGAACAAAAAAAATTATTTAGACATTTTGTTTCTTGAAGCATGACTATGGTTGATTTTTCCTTGAGGATTTTTTTCTTGAGAAGCCTATGCTTGGTTTTATCATTGAGGCCTTGAATGTTCTAAGAGATAATATTCATTAGAAATGTGGGGGGGGGCTAGAAGCAAGTTGAAAGAGTATGCATAGTTGATAAGAAGTTAGATAGGGAGACTTCGATTGGGTTCCAAAGGAGAGAAAGGCCCCTTATGACACCCTATGTGTCAAGAACAATGGCTTGATATACTTTCCATATGTGGGTTGCCAGAACAAAAAAAATTATTTAGACATTTTGTTTCTTGAAGCATGACTATGGTTGATTTTTCCTTGAGGATTTTTTTCTTGAGAAGCCTATGCTTGGTTTTATCATTGAGGCCTTGAATGTTCTAAGAGATAATATTCATTATGAGGATGGGGAGGGGTGGAGAGGAAATTTTTTCAGTCATCAAGGAAATGTGGCTTGAGTTAACCAAAACTTCACCTAATTGTTGTAGAAGTTGATTATTACTTATGTGACCTCTTATTTCTCCTCCGCGGGTGTTTTGAGTTATCATGAGAGTAATGAGTTAAGATTCGTAAATTGGGAATATAGTGATTACCTTTCGATTCAGATTCTCTGTAAATTTTTCTACGGACTAGGGCATATTTTAGTAGTTGGACCCATTTCTCAGGGATGTAGTTTGGGTCTTGTCACTCACAAGCAGTTTCTATGGATTGAAGATCTGATTTATCCAGATCCATATCATCACCATCTTCTGGATCAATCTGCTTGGGGTTGTCCTCTTGCATTTTCTCTTCTCCATCTACTAGGTCCTTGGGGTTCAGACCCATGGTTTTGCAGTGCTTGGCATTATCATCTCGAGTATAGTTGTCCTTTGAGTCCATTTTTGCACACGTTTCCTTGTGAGGATTGGTGTCATCATTGTGGGAGAGAGTTTCAAAGGTGTTTCTTGTTTTGATGTTGTTGATGGGGTCTGGAGTAGCTGGGTTTCTTCAAGATTTCCTTATAAATGAAACTTTCTCAAAGCCCTCGACATTTGTTGAGGGAGGGGTATGAACCTGGTGTGTTTTGGAATTCAGGGGATAGTCTCTGAAGAGATGTTCATGCTTATGACATCTATGGCAGTGAAAGGGTATGTGCTTATAGTCCAAAGTTTTAACCCATTCTTTGTCTTGATAGGTGAGACTGATTGAATCCGGGAGGGCCTTGGAGAGGTTCATGTATACACATATATGAACATAGGAGGTCTAGGGACCCTACTTGGTGACCTCATATATCTTCACAAAGGATCCTAGGGTATTTCCATTTCCCTCAAGAATTTCCTCATCCCAGAACTCACGTGGAAGCGAATATAGGCAGATCGAAACAGGTGCAATGGTGAAATCCTCCTTGTTTGGGATGCATTCCATATGTGGATGAAAATTGATCCCTGTTGAGTTAAATAAGTACAATCTATTTTTGAAGACACAATATCTATCCTCTATGTTGGAAAAAATGGATGTATATGCCCATGAATTTGCCTATGAAGGCATGATCTTGCATAAAATGTATGTAGCTTCCGATTTTGGAAAAAGTGATTTCATACTTTGGATTCTATTTGAATTTATGGAGGCAACTTGGGGTGGTTCCATAATTATTATGGTTATGTTCTATTTTCCATCGATTTACTGGTTGGCCTCCATCTTCTAGGATTTCACCTTACCTTTTCTTGGAGCAATGAATCCATTTTGACTGTTGTCATTTTGATTTGGAGGGTGGATGCTTGGACCATTGTTATGGCCAGCTAAAATTGTTTTGTAGGAGGGAGATACACTCCCTCCTTCAATCACAACCATGAGAGGTTTGAAATGCTAAAGTTGGTGAAATGAGAGAACCCTAAACCTATGATTTGCAGAGCTACGCCCACTTTAACCTGTCTTCTATAAAAACATTTTCTAAGGTCTATAGTTTTTTTTATAAGTTAGGATAGGATTCTATATTAATTCTTCAAAATATAATACAAAAAGGGTCACTGGTCTGCCAAAAAAAGGAAACCAAACCAACAGTAAACCATAACTATTTTTGCCAAGTATTTCTAGAAACTAGAATCAATTGAGTCTGCTCTTTGAAAACTAACTAGAAATTTTGAAACTAGACTAATTACCACCTTCCATACCGAAGATAAAAGAAAACCCCTTCTAAAAAAACCACTGGTACCAAACTGACTACAACTACTAACACCTAGTTAGAGTTGCGTGAACTTGGTGTTTAAAATGAAAAATAGAGAACCTAGGGATGATTCGCCGCTCCTCCTACTTGATTTTTGTTGTCTTCCTTGGGGAATGCTACCCAAACCTTTCGCATCTAGGCTGGCACACCATGGTTTTCTACAGGTGTTATGTCCATATGGTGGACATACATCAGGTAGATGTGGAACTCTGCTGCCGATCTTTCTTGCTTGCTCTGTTGGTTTTTTTCGATTTCTACCAAAAACTTTACTATGGTCTCCAACCCGCTAACACACCATTGAATATCTTCCATCACGGTCCTGCTGGTCCTCCATACGAGTTTCCTCTCGGTCTACCATTACTTTTCCTATCAACATCTTTGTATGCCACACCATCTCAAGAGTTTTGTGGTAGAGGGTCTCTCGGGTTCGAGTTGTCCCCGTATCAATAATCCAGTCCACCTCCTGATCTACCTTGTTTTTATATTTTCTCTCACATTCTACCTTAAGATCCTCCTCCCAATTTTCCATATCTTCTTTTCCTTTCTGTGGTACTATGGCTTGATACATCCTAGCAACATCCCTTGTTGCATTCTCAATCCTAGTCTTATTTTGGGAACTCCTTGTATTAGAGTCCCCTAGTGGGATACCTTTTATAGTGGTGTATTTCATGTGCACCATCTTGCTATTCTCTCCTCTCTCTGGGCCTTTGTCTCTCTCTTGTCTCAAAACACTAAATTTCCCCCTTAGCGAAAGAAAACCAGAGCAAGAATCAAAGAAAAAAATTGATCTCTGTGAGGTGTGCTTAAACTGGACGAAAACCTGAATATAACAAGCTATTGCATGATTGCTAATATCTCTTAATTATCCTCCCTTAAAGTGGTGAATACAATCACATTGAATACTAGGCGTGGCACCTCGTGCCATTATCCTTCCTTTGGCTCTTTGCCAGTCACATCTCCTATTGCGAGCACGACATCTAGTCTTTTTTGGTATGATCCGGTCCCTTGGAGGTGAGTTCCACTCCGAACTATCCCCCATATTTGCTTGCCTCTTGCTTAAGATTTCCTTGGCTTCGATCGTAACTTCCTCCCGAACTACCTGCTTTAAACTCTCTTCTGGATTGTACTGCCACTTTCCTTGCCATCCCCTTGCTTCCAAATCATCGCATGAGGTCTGAATTCCAAGTAGTCTGTTTCACATAACCCATATGGGTCCCACTCCAGACCTATGTGGAACTCATTTTCCTCTATGTGACTGTCTTCCCGGTGGCTACCACGATGATCTTTTGTTGCTAGGTGTTCGCAGTCTGATCTAAGTTGTTCAACTGGAATCTATATCCATGCCTCGTCCAACATATTTCCTTCATGGTTCACTCCCTCATTGGCTAACCTATCCGCCAAATAATTTTCTGACCTTCTTACCCACCTGAAATCAACCGTGAACAGAGTTTTTAGGTGCTTCTGATTTCTTTGAAGGATTTGAGCTAGGTGCCAATGTTTTATTAGCTTGCCTATGTTGGTTCCACATTGTAATATTTTCGCTGTACTTATAATCGGAGCTGAGTCTCCAACTGTAACATTGACCTGGCCTTCTCTTATCAAAATATCTAGCCCATGTTCCAATTCCCCAAACTCTGTTTCATTATTTGTTGTGTTTCCCATGCTCACTGCATAAAGACAAATTATTTTCCCATCACTCTCTCTGATCACTCCTCCCACGTCAGGCTTTCCGGGATTTCCTTTTGACGCTCCATCGAAATTTAGTTTCAGGAATCCTACCTGAGGCGACGTCCAATATTTGGCTTCTCTGTGGATCTGTGGGTCATGATGAGCAGGTATGTTGAAACTCTGATCTTTCAGTTGTAACAATTTCAAAACACTTAGGTCTAGGGATGACGTGTTGTTCTTTGAAGGAGGGACATTTCTGCTCAGAACTGTCTCCCTTACTTTGGTTTTGATAGAATCCACCACCTTGGTGATAGGGAGGGCTTCATTCTTGAAGATTCTCCTATTTATTTCCTTCCATATTTCCCAAATGACCATCCCCAGAGTTAACCCCCATCATAAGTTGAACATTTCATTTTCGCTATAGTGTTCCCTCTAGTTCCCCAGAGTTGCTCTGATATCACCCTTTACTCTATCAATCTGTCGGTACACTATAGATACCCAATCCCAAACCTCTGCTATATAGGCGCACCCATCTAGTATATGGTCTGTTATCTCCTCCCGAGCTTAGTAAAGGTGGCATCTTGAGGGTATGTACATGCCTCTTATAACAAGGTTCTCCCACGTTAGGATTTTGTTTTGTAGGATCAACCATTTAATTTTTTTTTTTATCTTCGGCCACTATGGTAGGTTTCATAGTCATTCCCATCGTGGTTCTGTGTTCCTCTGATCATGACCCGCGATATAGTGACGAGCTTCATTTAGGGTGAATTATCCACCATATTTCCTTCCCCAGCGTAGTTGGTCCTCCTCATCAAAGATCATAATTTTTATTTTCCCTATCTCCTCTTCTATATCGTTAACTAGTTGGGAGTCTCAATTTCTATCTTGATTTTGGATAATATCCCAAGTTCTCCATTTTGGAATGTTGTCCCTTTGTTTCCAATATTGATTTTTTTTTATTTTTCTTTGCCCGAGTAGCTCTTGTTTAATACCTTCTTTGTCTTGGTTTTCCATCTTGGGTTCCTACTGCCATACGTCCTCCTAGAATCTAGCTGTTTAAGCATTCCTAATTTCCCCAAAACTATGTTCCTGAACCCAAATTTTATTTCTCCAAGCTAAATTCCAAATGGCTGATCCCTCCCTTGTGCCTATTAAATGAATAAGGTCTTGAGGGGTACTGCCAAGGGCGTATTTTTATTTCCACAGGTTGTCCCATGGGACTGATCTATATTTGACCCATCTCCACCAAAGTTTTGCACCATAAGTGGCATTTTTCCTGTGTGGGTCTTGCAAACCAAGTCCTCCTTTGCTTTTTGGCCAACATAGTTTCTCCCAGGCCATGAGTGCCCATTTCTTCTTATCCTCTACACCTCTCCACAAGAAGTTCCTCTGTATTGCTATAATTTTTTGTAAAATTCTTTTGGGGATGGGAAAATTGACAATAGATAAGCTGGGATAGCTTGTAAAACCCCCTTCATGAGGACTAGTCGCCATGCAAAATTAAGGCTCGGTAGGTCCATATTTTGACGTTGTCTTGCAACTTGGTTATAACACCTTCCCAGGCTGTATTATTACCAAGCTGATTCATTAGGGGTACTCCCAAATACTTCGTGGGGAGGGTCTTCCTCTCAAATGCCAAGACGTTGGATAGGTTCCTTTGAACTACAATGTTCGTGTTAAAGAAGTAAATCATGGACTTGGAGTGATTTATTCTGTACCTGAGGCTTCTCCAAAGTTGGCTAATATTTCCTTATAAGATGTTGCGTTCGTGACTGTTGGAATTCCATGTAGCATTGTGTCATCCAAAAATTGCTGATGATTGGTTGTGTGGCAATATTCATACAATTGAAGAACTTTTATAGTTCCTTTTGCCATTGCAGATTTGATAGTTCTACTCAAACCTTCCATCATAAGAATGAACATGAAGGGGGATAAATGATTCCCTTGTCTGAGGCCTCGGGAAGGGTAGAAAGGTTTTGCATGGGCTCCATTAATCAGTATTGAGAAACTAGTCATGGACACCAGAGTCATTACCCATTTTATCCAATGATTATCATAGCCAAAGGCTTCCATGTTTTTTTCCATATAATGCTAGCTTAGTTTGTCATATGATTTGGTGAAATCCAATTGTATTGTCATGCCAATTTTTTTCCTACTTTTCAAAGTGTGGATTATTTCATGAGTGTTTTCCCTTGGATATGGAAGCACATGAATATTAAGGAAGAAAAGGAAAAACATGAACTATGCGGAAGACACACTGACTGATACTGGGTCGAAGTGAGCAGAAGAGCAGAACTACGAAGTAAGAGAAAGTAGGTTGTCGGACGAGAAGATTGAGGATGAGAGATATGAAATTAAGATGGATTGTGGACAACTCAGCAAGAGGAAAAAGCTACCATTGGATGCTTTGGAGCACCGCGTGACAAGGAAGGAAAGACAGGCTGACAAAGCTCTGAAAACACAGATCAAGTTGACCTAGGATTTTAGACACCTAGGGTTTTTGTATCTAGGGTTTTGACACTTAGGTTTTAACCTAAGGGTGTCTGAGAACTATTGTAATGTATAAATAGAGTTCAAGGACCTGGGATGGGTTGTTGGTATTGTTGGTGCTAGATTGGTAGAGAGTTCATTGTTCTTGTGTGATTGAGTGAGTAATATTGTGTGAGAAGGAAGTGATTAGTGCGAGAGCCTTCTGGTATTGTAAGATCTCCAACTGGGTGCGAAGATTAACCTTACAGCTGGGTGCACAGGGAGGGGATAGATAGAGAGGAGAAGAGATAAGATTTGCTAGCTGAGAGCACAGATAAGAACTGTATGCTTCATCTTAATATATTATAAAGCACAGTTCTGTGGACGTATCCCTAGGGAGAGGGTGAACCACGTATATCTTGTGTTGTGTGTGATTGATGCTGTGTTCTTTGTCATTTGATATGCTTCTATTGTGATATTGAGTAGATCTGAAGTATAACTTGCGCAATAGGTTTAAGGAAGATAAAGAATACTAGGTGACTGTGTATTGTTGCTGTGAATCCATTCTGCATTCCCTCTGGTTGTAGACACATATGTCCTGTAACCCCTATAGCTACTTTAGGTGAGACTGAATCTACTTCACAGGTGTTGCCGAAAGGGCCAATAGTTAGGGCTTGTTGGTGCGCTCTTGGAGTTGAGCCCTGGGTCTACCCCTGTGCTAACAAATGGTTCCATTGCCAGGACCAGAATCTTCTTGAGGGAATGTCAAGGTGGTTTTCATCGAAGACAAAGATTTAGAAGTGGATATAAGATCAAGAAAATGACTTCACTAAAGCCCAAAACAAGAACCCTAATCTTAGTACAAAGGATTGGTTGGAGAGATATATCTTTATTGATATACATGAGATTTTCTTTGGAGGAATCCATAGGGAGTTATACGAGTGGCTAGATAGGTTAGCAGATACCCAATTTGAGATAAGATCTAGGCCAATTGTGGTTTGGACGTCGACGCTGATCAAGAAGGTCAAGAGCGTTGATAAATCCATGTCAAGAGTAGTAGATCACTGGTTTGATAGTACCATTGGAGGGTATATCACTGAGTTTGATATTGCCATAGTAGAATCGTATAACCAAGCAGAGAGATATTTCTTTAAGGGACCTAGAGGAAATTTTTTACATTTTCTGAAGATGAAGATCAAGATGCTATTGCATGAGAAGAACATATTGAAGATACATTAGTCTACTGGATTGAATAACTAATGTTCAAGAACTCAGACATCGACCACGACACAGAGGCTAGACATACGCATAGTGGGAGAGTGTTCAGAGAAGTTCCTCTCACGAACCTATTTAAGCAGAACTATAGGGATGAGGGTTTCTACAGTGGAGAAGAGGTAGATCTGACAGATGAAGAGAATTCAAAATCGACTAGGACAGAGGAACCTCTTTGGGAAGAGACATAAACTTCAGGAACTGCACAAAATGTTGAAGTAAGTACTATTATTCCTCTTGTTGATTCAACAACGTTAAGAAATCAGAGTAATCAGAGTCACCAGAGCACTCAAATCACTGTTACTAGTAGTCCACCACATACTCAGTCAAGAAACCTAGGAAGATCTATGGAAGATGAGATGAGGTTACCCACCTTCAGAGGAGATGGATCTGAAGATCTTGATCAGAACTGGTTTCTATGTGAAGCCATATGGAGTATTAAGAACATCACCGATGAAGCTATCAAATGAGATCAGTTTAGTACTACCCTAAGAGACCACGCACTGAGATGGTACATGAAGTTTGTTAAGGGAATTTCCCAGCCTAAGCCACTGAATGAGATCAAGAACACGCTGATTGCCGAATTCAAGAAACCCAAGTCAGAGTCACAGTGCATTATATAACTGAAAGAAATCAAGCAGAGAATAGCTGAACCCATATGGGAGTTCGATCAGAGGTTTAAAACTTTGATGGGCCACTTGAGTTTCCAGATCCCAGATGAGAAGAAAAAGGAATGGTTCATTGCTGCCCTCCTGCCACACATCAGAGTTCCTCTGATGCAAAAGAAGATTACTTCATAGGCTGAGGCACTGAAAATCGCCATGAAATGAGAATCAACCCCTATGGGAGAATCCAACTCAGGTATGAGTCAAATCTTGATTCAACTAACTAGTCTATCACTGCAGGTCGAAGATATGAAGAAAGACAAGGGAAAAGATAAAAGAGAAGACATCTGGTGTATCAGATACAAATCATAAGGCCATGACAAGGAGCACTTTCCCCTATTCCATGAATACTTAGACTTTGGAGCTCTGAGCCCCTTGAAGCAAGTTACCCTACCCTGGTGTGAGGTATGTAGAAATCGACATCACCCTGTTGAATGTTACTATCTGCAAAAATATGTCTAGACACCCACAAATATGTAATGCACATTCTGTAAGTCGGTAGGACATGATGACATGGATTGTAGGGCTTATGATCTCATTCATGAAAGGTCGAGGGATATATACAAAATTCAAGGAGAAGTACAACAAGAAGGAAGCACTGCACAATATAACTCCCCTAGGAGAGGAAACTTCAACCCTCGTGGTGGATTCTGAGGAAGAGGAAGAGGATGAGGCATGGGTCGAGGTCAAGGATATATAATCTATTATAAATGTGCATAACCAGGACACTTGGCAAGGGCCTGTCAGAACCCTTGTACCACTTGCAACTATTGCAACTCCTTCGAGCATGTTATCGAGGAATGTCCAACATTGCTGGCTAAACTTCAGGAGAGACAGGGACCTTAGCAGAACCCGCAAATACAACTAATCAAAGCAGAACCTTGTGGAGCAGATCCCATATTTGTTTTGATCACTAGAGGAGGTGCATTTATAGGAGAGGATAGAGTGATCCAAGGAAAGACTATAGAAGAATCAGGAGTCAGGAAAGCTACAGAGAAGACACAAGTGTTTGATGCAAAGAAAGAAAGACAAATCTTTGAGGAGGCAAGAAAAGAATTCGGGAGAGACCAAGGCTCTTCATAGAAGACACGACCAGAAGTAAGATAATGTGGAATGCCTTTGGCATTTGATCAGTCTTCTTCGCCCGGAGATGGAAAAGAGGTGAGTAAACTTGTCAGTTTCTTGTATACGTTTATAGAGATGATTAAAGATGAGAAATCCATACAAGAACTGCAAAATTTGGTCAGACAATATGAGATAGGAAGGGTAGATCCTTTACTAAATAAATCAGTACAACAACTATCCAAGAAGAGAAGGACAAATAAATAACTACACCTTAATGCTCAGATTGGAGAGTATGATATAGACTATGTGGTCCTTGACTTAGGGTCGGAGGTTAATGTCATGACGAAGCAAACCTGGGCACTGATGGGAAAACCTAAGTTGATCTATTCCCCTATCAGGATTAGGATGGCTAACCAGTAGGCAGTAAGCCCCTTTGGAATATTGGAACATGTCCCTGTGGACATCGACATAGTAAGGACATTTGCAGACTTCGAGGTGATTGAGATAGTTGATGATAGCTGTCCTTACCCTGCGCTATTAGGAATTGATTGGGCTTTCAATAATTCCACTGTGGTTGATTTAAAGAAAATATGAATGACATTTGAAGGAGAGGGCCTTAGGGTCATTGCACCCTTGGATCCCGATGAAGGTCAACGATACACAGAGCCTATCAGAGAAGAAGACTGTGCATATGAATTGGAAAACATATACAAATTAATAGCTAGACAAAAGGACTACATTAATCCTATGGTGGATGGGAATTTGAGCTGACAAAGTGACAACGCATGTTCATTGGATTCAGAAGAATCACTAGAGAACTGGTAGAACAAAATGTATGAAGTATCTATAAGGAGATGTGCTATATTAACCCGATAATTTCGCTGGATCGACACAACAGTAAGTACCTTGCCCACCTTTGAGGGTCTGAATCATTTAGAAGCATTCTTGGTGAACTTTGAAGAAATTGTACCAACAAAAAAAAGATTGTTGGCAATGGTTGAGGCCCTAAAATCAACTCCAGCGAGATGGTGGGGGACACACAAAACCAATATTACAGATTGGGTACAATGTTGCACTTTGATGACAACGCAATTTTCAGAGCAAGTATAAAGCTATGAAGTTAGATACACAGGTCGAAGCTGTCCAAAGGACCATGTGAGAAGTTGCGAGGAAACTTGGAGCAAGATCCCTCAAGAACAGTGGGTGCACAAATTCATAAACATGCTGGACACAACCCCTATAAACTGATACCTACAAGCAAAACTGCGCCTCATCACTACAGATTGGAAATGTATGACCCATAACTTTGTAACTACCTTTTTGTTTGAAAGCCAATATCCTACAGTAGATTAAGCATTAAGGGTTGTAAGATAGAAAGTGTTCGAGGAGGCACCTAGCCTCCCTTTGGAGCAAGAAGAGGATGAATGGACTGCACCCCTTCAGAAGTTGCAAGGCTATTACAATATCAATGTAGCCGAAGACGATGATCCAAGGAATGTGAACATCACCAAAACATAAGGCCAAAGAGACATAGAAGGACCAGGAGTTGAACTACCTTTCATTGGACAACCGATCAAGATCACAAAAGTCAACATTGGAACAGAGCAGACATCAAAACTTGCAAATATTGGACATTATTGGGATGCTGCCACTATTGACAAGATCACAGAGTTGCTACATGAGTATCAGGACTTGTTTCCAACCAAGTTCACTAATATGAAGAGTATTAAAGGGCCTATGGGAGAGATGAGGATCCCTTTGAAACTAGATGCCAGGTCAGTCAAACAAAGACCTTACAGATTGAACCCTAAATATAAGGAGAAAGTGAAAATTGAGCTCGACAGAATGCTGGAAGCAGGGATCATAGAACTTGTCGAAGAGTCAAGATGGATTAGCCCTATGGTGGTACAAGACAAAAAGATAGGAGAGATCAGGATCTGTGTAGATATCAAGAAGCTGAATGATGCCTATTTGCATGACCCATTCCCTACACCATTTATTGACGAAGTGTCAGACAATGTAGGAGGACAGGAGGTGTATTCTTTTACAGATGGATTTTCAGGATACCATCAGATCCAGATTGCCAAGGAAGATCACCACAAAACCACATTTGCAATAGAATGGGGATCCTACCAATATGAAATGATGCCATTTGGATTGAAGAATGCACCAACCATCTTTTCCAGGGTGGTGGTCGAAGCGTTTAAGGATTTTTTACATAAATTCTTGGAAGCATATTTTGATGATTGGACTGTTTTCAACATTTTGCAGAATCATATTGAATGTTTAAGACTAATGTTGGATAAGTGCAGGCAGAGTTAGATTTCCTTAAACATGAAGAAGTGCATCTTCTTTTCACCCTTCAGAGTGCTGCTAGGTCATATTGTGTGTAAGAAGGGATTGCTGGTAGATCCATCCAAGATTGCCATTATAGTCAATCTACCCCCTCCTACTTCAGTCAAACAGCTGCGCTGGGACACACTGGATACTGCATGAAGTTCATTAAGGGCTATGCACATATTACAACACCCATGGAGAAGATTTTGAAGAAAGACTGTCAGTTTCATTGGATAGAAGAATGCCAACAGAGTTTCGACACACTGAAACAAAAAATGGTTACTGCGCCTATTCTGGTTTTCCCAGATTGGAGTAAGGAGTTTCATGTTCATGTCGATGCATCTTCCATTGCATTAGGAGCTGTGTTAGCACAACCGAGAGCTGGAGACATCGACCACCCGTTAGCCTTTGCTAGCAGAAAGCTATCAACAACTGAGACTAATTACACCACTACTGAGAGAGAAGGGTTAGCCATGGTGTATGCGCTGCATAAGTTCCACCACTACTTGTTGGGAGGACACTTTAAAATGTTTACTAATCACTCCGTGCTGAAATACCTAGTCAACAAGCCAGTGTTGGGGGGGAGAATATGCAAATGGCTTCTGCTATTTCAGGAATATGATTTTGAGATTGTGGTTAAGCCATGACGAATGAACAAAGGTCCTGACCACTTGTAGAGGTTGGAACATGGAGAAGAGCCTACTAGTTTGGAGGATAAATTTCCAGATGCACAGTTGTTGGCCATTAGAAAAATCGATGATCACTTTGCAGAGATAGTCCAGTTCATGTCAACAGGAATGGCACCTAGTGAATATACAATCACCCAGAAGAAACATCTAGTAGTGCGCCCTGCAGAATTTTCACTCATAACTGGACATCTATACAAGACGGGACCTGATGAGATATTAAGGAGGTTTGTTACGGAGGCAGAGAGACCATTGATCCTCGTCAAAGCTCATGAAGGCATCGTAGGAGGACATTACGCAGGGAAATAAACTACACAAAAGGTTCTTAGAGCTGGACTTTGGTGGCCTACCCTACACAGAGATGCTAAGGACTATTAAAGAGCCTGTGATGTATGCCAAAGAGTTGGGAAACCTTCCGGAAGAGATGAAATTCCTTTAGCACCACAACTGACCCTACAAGCATTTGCGAAATGGGCCATTGACTTCGTGGGACCTATAAACCCACCAAGGAAGCGCACATGAGCTAGATACATAATCACTGCGACTGAGTATTTGACCAGATGGGCAGAAGCAAGAGAAGTTACGGACTATAGTGAAACTACAGCTGCACACTTCATATTTGATGATATCATAACTAGGTTTGGATGATCGAAGATCCTTATGAGAGATCAAAGCACACATTTCATTAATAAGACCGTTGAAGCCTTGACTCAGGAATTTGAAGTTCACCATTAGAAGAGCACACCCTATCATCCACAAGCAAATGGGACAGTTGAAGCATTCAATAAAATCTTGGAGACAACGCTGACGAAGATATGTAGTGTGAATAGGGATGACTGGGATTTGAGAGTACCAACAGTATTATGGGCCTATAGAACCACTTGCAAGAAACTGACCATGCAGACCCCCTTTAACTTGGTCTATAGTCTAGAAGTAGTTGTACCCATGGAATATTTGGTTCCTAGTCTGAGAATTGCAACCTTTACAGATATGGATGACACTGGCGCTATGCAAGAGAGGCTTGCGCAGTTGGTCAAACTGGAAGAAGACATATTTATTACAGGATTTCACCAGCTAGTTCAGAAAGAAAGAGAGAAGGCCTACCGTGACAGACAATAAAAAAGAAGGCATTTAAGAAAGGTGATTTGGTATTGACATATGCCAGTAAGTTCATGAAGCATCCAAGAAAGTTCAGAACACATTGGCTTGGGCCATATGAGGTTGCCTATGTTACAGAAGGAGGAGCTGCATAGTTGAAGACTTTGAATGGAGAATGGAAGGAGGGATTAGTGAATGGGATCCGGTTGAAATTGTATTGCGACAACTAGCTGCCTTGAAGCTCTCAGTAAAAGAAAAAGGAAAAGGGTCTAGGTACCAGGTGCAGTTGAAACTGGGTACCAGACATAGAAAAGATAGTCTGCACAAGGAAGGAAGGGAGTACTAGAGCTCGAAGCACAGGCTGCCCTGCACATTCTGAAGTCAAAGCACAACATAAGGATCAGATTTGAAGTGCCTCGGGACAAGTCACAAGTGAGTGTTGGGGGCCTGTTGGCCCTTTGATATGGAAGCAAGCGAAGATTAAGGAAGAAAAAGCAAAACACAAACTGCACGGAAGACACAGTAACTGATACTGGGTTGAAGTGAGCAAAAGAGCAGAAAAGACGGTGCGAAGTAAGAGAAAGCAGGTTGTCAAAAGAGAAGATCGAGGATGACAGATCCGAAAGGAAGATGGATTGTGGATAAATCAGCAAGTGGAAAAATCTATCGTTGGATGCTTTGGAGCACCACACGACAAGGAAGGAAAGATAGTCTGGCAAAGCCCTGAAAATGCAGATCAAGTTGACCTAGGGTTTTAGACACCTAGGGTTTTTGTATCTAAGGTTTTGACACTTAGGTTTTAACCTAAGTGTGTACGAGAACTATTGTAATGTATAAATAGAGGTCTAAAGGACCTGGGATGGGTTGTTGGTATTGTTGGTGCTAGATTGGTCGAGAGTTCATTGTTCTTGTGTGATCGAGTGAGTACTATTGTGTGAGAAGGAAGTGTTGAGTGTGAGAGCCTTCTGGTATTGTAAGATCTTCAACTGGGTGCAAAGATCAACCCTGCAGCTGGGTGCACAGGGAGGGGAGAGATAGAGAGGAAAAGAGAAAAGATCTGCTAGCTGAGAGCATAGACAAGAACTGTATGCTTCATCTTAATATATTATAAAGCACAGTTCTACGGATGTATCCCTAGGGAGAGGGTGAACCACGTATATCTTGTGTTGTGTGTGATTGATGCTGTGTTCTTTGTCATTTGATATGCTTCTATTGTGATATTGAGTAGATCTGAAGTATAACTTGTGCAGTAGGTTTAAGGAAGATAAAGAATACTAGGTGACTGTGTATTGTTGTTGTGAATCCATTCTGCATTCCCTCTGGTTGTAGACACCTGTGTACTACAACACCCTATAGCTACTTCGGTTGAGACTGCATCTACTTCGCAGATATTTCCCAAAGGGCCAATAGTTAGGGATTGTTGGTGCGCTCTTGGAGTTGAACCCTGGGTCTGCCCCTGTGCCAGTATTTAGGGCTTGTTGGTGCACTCTTGGAGTTGAACCCTAGGTCTTCCCCTGTTCCAACAATGAGCTTGAATAATGTTGTCCAATATTTTACTACCTTCCATGAAGCCTGATTGTTCCTTTGAGATCAGTATGGGGAGGAGAGGTTTTAGTCTGTTTGCAATAACTTTAGATATTATCTTGTACACCACATTTCATAGGTGATCTAGGTGGATATTGGTGGCCACCCACCTTTTCCGACTGGCTCAAAACAATTTTCTGGCAATTTTGGCAATTTACTATTTTTAGCAGGTTTTAACTTCCCGGGCCATTTTGAGGGCCTAAATGAAGGTTTTTCAAGATCGAGGTTCTCAATTATAACCAAAGGCATGATTGAGCCCCCAAAATGAATCTCCTTGACGATACCTTTCCAACAAGCTATCATACGCCTAAAATGGAGATTGTATGCAAAAGTTACGACCCCGAGAAGTTGATGTACTAACTTACCCAAATGGGGCCCACATGACTTTTGGTGCTTCATCTCCTAGGGTTAGGTTTTTGGATGTCTAGGGTTTTTGGCATTCCTGTTTATTGTAAAAAGGCCTTCAAAGCCTCATTGTAATCATCTTATTGCGAATGCGAGTAGCCGTCACATCTCTTCTCAGAGATAAGCTGCCACCATTCTAGTGAGTCTTTAACTCTGTATTTTTACAGTCTCTGTACATTTCTTTCATTAATAGAAATCATTTATTACTGTATCTCTGTGTTTATGGTTGCATATTTGATATATTTTTGTTATATTATTGGATATATGCGATATCTCTGTACATTTCTTTATTATATCTCCGCTCTCATTTCATGCCGAAAATAATCCGGATCAGTGGTATCAGAGCAGGCTGCTCTTGATCATTTTTTCAGTGCATGTCCCCGACGAGGTCCGAGTATAGCAAGTTGGGTATTGAGCTTGTCTCTCTTGAAGACAATATCTCTCGCACACCCAAGAAACCCTCAATGGCAGAAGAAAAGAAAAACGATGGAGCATACGATCCTATCAATCTGTTGCTTGAGCAAGCTCTCATGCGATAGAGGGACGAAATGATGGAGAAATTTTCCCACATCCTTAAACGCCTACCGATAGCATCAGGCACATCTTCATCAAGCGACCACTTTGGAGGCACCTCTCCTTTCTAGGTACAAGTTAATTTTGATATTCCTATATTTGAGGGATAGATAGATGCATAAGCCCTAGAAAAATGGTTAACTCTGCTAGAAGGTTATTTCTCTGTTCACAATTTTTCCGACAAAGAAAAGATCACCTTCGCACTCCTTAAAGCTGTCCCTCATGTCAAACATTGGTGGGAAATTTATTGGGAGAAACTTTCCACAGAGGAGTCTAGAATATATGGGGCCGATCCCACTTGGGGTTTTTTTGTGGATGCGGTAAAGGAACAATATTACCTTGTTGGAAAATATGAGGACTAGTACATGAGATGGACCACACTACAACAAGAGAGGGGCCAAGAAGTTTCAGAGTTCACCAATACCTTCCATAACTTGCACACCAAGCTGGGTATCAAAGACTCCGAGTGACATTTGGTTCTTAAATACAGTGGGGCTCTACACAGATACATCCAAACTGAAATGGATTTTCTAGACATCTCATCACTCAATGTTTCTTATCGATATGCTATTAAAATTGAGCATAAATTTAAGCACCAGAACAAATGGGAATTCGGGTCTGCAAATCCGCAACAACCAAAGTATGACAAAGACGGCCCTAACAAACAGTCTCTCGAAAACCAATCCAAGACACAGGAAAAGAAGGGTCACGGGAAGACAAAGAAGGACACTTGAAAATGGTGTGATTTCCACAAAATCCCCTGGCACAACACCGATGAATGTCGCTCAAAATAGTCATTGGTGGCTGAGATCAAAGACAAGGAGCCAAACCTTGATTCAAAATCTGATTCTGAAAATACTGGTAAAGGAAAGATCATTGACGCAGACCCCACTGCCATTGTCACGACCGCAACAATTCAACCAGAAGAACCAACATATCCTGAAGAGGGGGAGTGCATTTTTCATTCACAGATGTGGGTGAAGGGGACCCCGCTACATTTTATTGTTGATAGCGGAAGCCAGAAAAACCTCATCTCAGTAGAGGTCGTCAAACAGTTGGGATTATCGACAACACCACACCCGCAGCCATACAACATCGAGTGGCTTCGAAAAGGACGAGATCTCTGTGTCAGCCAACAGTGCCGATTGTCATACAACATCCAACCCTTCAAGGATGAGGTATTATGTGATGTTTCCCCACTGGATGTCTGT
>SNQJ01S0084476.1:52481-69644 GCA_010110895.2 Picea sitchensis | reverse complement strand
TAGTTGATACATTGCAATTCTTCCTTATGCATGAGAGGAATAATTCTGCAGTTGGAAATATTTCCTCATGCCAAGCAACCATGTTTCGGTATCTTCCTCATTCTTATGTTCTCCATCAAATGTAGGATGCTTAATCTTATTCATTTGGCCCTTCAGTCTTCCACTCCAGATCTCCTGTGCTTTCTGGTAGGAGATGGGCTTGAACTACTGTGTGCCTCCTTATTGGAGTGTTTCGGGAAGTGACGATGATGCTTGCTAACACTTCTTGATCTTATTTTCTTCACAGGGATCCTGCGACTCCCTGTTTTGCTTGAGTCACTCTCCTTATCCAATTTCTTTTCGATCCTTTCCAAGTTCTTCATCAACTTTAAGTTGATTCTCCCTACTGTTCCTTAGCTTTCATGATCTTTCTACTATCTTCTCAGGGACTTTGGGCATCTTTTTGCAATCTTTCTATGATTTTCATCATATTCCCTTCCTTATCTATCTATTCTCCATGCCCATTGGAGTTTGACCCTTCAAATCCCAAATGAACATCCATCCCTTTAGCTTCATTCTCTGAACTAGAAGCATTATGTGTCTCCTCCATTTATTTACACTCAGTGACAACTCTATTCGGTTCTAGCACTCTTTAAACTTTTGCAAACAAAATGTGCAGACAACCAAAATTTGTCAAGCCATTAATCCTTAACAAATCCCACAACATTCATAAACAAATTTGACTCAAGAAAACATTCAGTTTTAATTCTTTGTGATTCTCGTTCAATCAAGAATCCCCGCAGATTACTTCTTTTTGAGCTCTTCGTGCTAATTTTTCGGGCACTAGCCCCTTTCTCTCCATCCCCAACCCACACGACTATGGGCCGTGACCAAGCACTAGATTAATAAGTGCATACTTGGGCCTTCGGCCTTGAAAATTTCAAAGCGCAATACGACAATCGCTCAGAGTTCCAAGTTACCAAACTCACGCAGTAGGGTGGATCAATGGTCCACGTTTACCCAACATCCAACGATTGACCCTCACTATGGAACTTTAGGTGTCTGAGTTCTGATACTTTGGGACTTCTGAATATTTCACATCCGCACACCTCAAACCATTAATCTCCTAACACTTCCATGACACTTTGTTAACGTCATTACATCACATCACTTACAAATTTCCAAATTGCGAGGGCATGAAACGGTGGTTTGGAGTAACCCACCTTTCATCCTACATTTCTCTTGACACTGACATGTAACCCCTTAGTGAAACTATGGTTTGGATTGCGGGACCACCTTGGAGAATTAGCTTCCATGCAACTTGGGTCCCCACAATTCTTTCTAGCCAATGATCTTGATGTATCATGATCAACGCCACTGTGGGTCCTTCGACCTTTAACTATGTTACGTAACATCGGGCCCACATAGTATAGCCATGACCAACTAAGGCGATGGCATGTGGTACACCTAGAAAGGTCCACGTCACCCTAGGTGACATCATCCAACCCCACCACATCTATCCTTTCACTTCGAAACTTCTGGCTTCGAAGCTTCAGATTTCGGATTTTCAACTCTTCTACGCTCGCTTTTGCCCAGAGCAATTTATCTTAGAGTTCACGATCTACCGACACATGTTCTCCTTTACGATCAACGACTATGAGTGGATTCAACACTTCGGCCTTCACGAGTTTGTCACACTCCACACTAGAACTCCTCTAAAGTGATTTTCCTTTGTCTTTCTGGACACAGATCTAACAGTCAGGCTCTTTTCCTATGATCTACGGTGTAGATCGCCTTTGGGAGTTTATGCCTCAATGCATTCTACTTCTCTCGATTATTGAACTCTGAAAGGCTTCCAAGATAACCTTTCTGCACCTTCTCCGGATCTGAGGGTTGTAAAGGACTCTCCTTTTTCCCAAACAGATCCTACGGCTCCAACACCCCAAGTGTTGAGTGTTCTCTCTTTGTGGTCAAATACCACACCGACTATAGTTTTGTTCTACCGCTACTCCTCCTGAGCTTCGTAACATGACCAAGTAACCCCTTGGCACTCAGAAACATTCTAAGGTTCGAAATTGGTTCCACCAAACACCATTTCCACTCGAAACCTTGGTTCCAAAAACCACTTATCTGGCCCATCCATGCTCAACATTGAAACCATGGGCTCTGATACCATATTGTAACGTCCTCGACCATCAAACCCACTGTCGGGCAACACTACTACATGGAAACATTCTCATACTTATATATATAACATGCATTAAATCAAATTAACACATTTAACTAAACAATACAGAGTAATCAAAAGATTATTTCTAACATACAAAAATACTGGAATTAACATTAATTCATAATTGCAACAGAATACATGATAATATTGCAAGCATCACAGACATGCATTTTAATTGAAATTAAACACATGCATATACTTATCCTTGAAGCTGTAGTAACTTCAACAACCATATGCAGACCTTCCATGAACCTCCCAGCCTTAGACCACACTGCTCATCACGCTCAGCAGTGGGTCACCCCCGAGCTGGGACCAAGCTCCACCCAGGGCATGGGAATCCTATACTAGGTTGAGGTTACAGAAAAACTGCACAGAGAAACCAGAAGGATTCTCTCCAAGAGCCTTCTTACACCCACTACTCATGGACTCTCATTCCCACATGGTTTTTCCACCTGGGAGTATACACCTTCACAAGAACAGTCCATCGATGCTTCACCTCCCTCTCTGGGTCTTGACAACATGTCAGATCAAGAATTCTCAAAGCTCCGTCGCTGAAGCTGGACTCTCTCTGGGAGAAAAACACTTCCTAGTAGACTCTCTCACTTGGAGAGAGCTTCTCATAAGCCTAACAACCTGCCTCTTCTACCATGGGCCTGAAAACCCACTTCTTCAACCCGTTTCAACACAATTCCCACAAGGTGAGGATAACAACAACAACAACTAGTCAATTCCACTCAGGAAACACAGAAGGCATCAACTCAAAGACAGTTAAGATACAGACTCGAATCTACAAGAGTGGATAGGTTGGGCTCACATGATACACAGGTGGAACGACTCAATCCATGGGGTTGCCACTAGTTTTCAGGGTGCGTGACAAGGAATTCACGCAGAGGTCGAACACAAACTCAATGGTTCAGAAAGAGGTTGCGTCGGATTCTCAGGAAAACATCACAGGCTTCAAGTTTCAAATCTGCATGAGGCATACAGAGATCAAAGACGTCGGCAACACAGTTCAGACAACAGACAGAAGAATCGGGAAACTGGCAGAACTAACCCCCAACTCAGCTGACGCTTCAACTTTTAACTGCATGTGCCCAGGTTTCCACTTGTCTTCTTGGAGCTACATGCATTCCCTTTTGCACACGTTGAAGCTACATGCGTTGTGTCTCCCAGGACTTAGGATAAAAACATGTTTTGTCACACAACTTTAGAATAATAATAAAATATTATGCTCAAGGACTTAAACCCCTAAGATTAGCCCCTCTTTCCAACCTTTTAGCCCCTTTTCCCTTACCCATCCCATGGAAGCTTAGTCCCCCATCACGATTTCTTCATGGTTGGATTGCACACAACAATTTTTAATCTTTATTAATGTTTTGCATATTACATATAAAAAAACAGGCTCCTGGCCTTTAACACTTAGGCTCTCTGGCCTAATAAACACATAAGCCTACCAAATCATCAATACTCAGCTCATCAACCTACAAAACATTATTTATAATTCATAAACATGATTACAACAGGGCTCGCCCTTGGGAATATTACAATACACACACACACACACACACACACACACACACACACACACACACACAATCATAGTTATCTTACTTAGTTCCAAAGGAACATTACCATTGAATAACTTGTTTGAAAGGCATTGATGTTTAAATCAGTTAAAATTAAAAAAAAAAACTCACGAGGATACGAATCCCCCTGCATTTTTATAGAGGTGGTACTCCTCTTTGGATAAAAGATGTATCTTGATACTGTCAAGTTGAGATAATAAAATAAGGGAATACTAGATAGCACACCCCAATATTTATCACTCAATAAAAATGTAAAATATTTCTGATTGAAAATGAAATGTATTCACATAAGAATTTCTAAGAAGAGAACCAAGATCTCACTCATAAAATACAATATATGTAAATATATTGTATTAAAATAAATAACAATTACGGGAAATATGATATAACTCTCACAACCATCACAACATTTTTAATTTTGATCACATTCAAGGAAAGAAAGATAAGTCCTACAATTAAGAGAACTTTAGTATTGTGTTTTGATTTAAAACAAGGAAGAATAAGATAGGAAAAATTTAAATATCTTTTTCTCAAAGCTCATAGTTCAAAGAAATCATTAAAGGTAACCCCAAAATAGTTCTCTCATATTTTCAAAATATAATATACCCTTTAACAATATTGAAAATAAAAATCATTAGTCCATAATTGGATTGGGATTGGGCTCCCATGGACCATAAAATAAAAGAAAAGGAATTGGATTAAACCTGAAAAGAAGAAAGGAGAAGACTGTCGGAAACCAGTTATGAATTTCAATGAAGTATAAACACAACTGGGTGATTTCTAAAAGAGAAGGTGAAGAATACGAAAAAATGTGATCAATTTTACTCACTGTGATGGTGATCTCTCTCATTATCTGGATGTTGATGGGCCTTTTGTAGTCTCCTTGGTTTCAATTACATGATCGATACCAACCGCCTCTATTTGAACTTCTTTAGTTATCTTGATTAAAGATTACTTTAACCGATTTTCAATGTAATATTTCATAGGAGAAACAATTATTTCCTCTCCAACTTTAATATCAAACAATTTACTTTCATAATCTCTAAAATCAACTAAAATTTGGTGCAAAGTGTCTTCAATATCTTCATTTTTATTGACATAGTTTACAAGCCAACTTTCAATTTCATGTTCTCTGCATTTGATCATGCTATTCAACTTTTATGTTGAAACGAACTTCAACATTTCAATATGTTCAATTTTTTCTCTTAATAAGAAAATAATTGATATTAACCTCAGGTCTTGGACTTCTCTTGTGGTTCATGCCAAATCTAGTTCAATCAATTCAAAACAAGATTCCCCCTTTTTGATACTTAGAGTATCAAGATCATTTAATATTTCTTTCAAAGTTTTTATCCTTTTGAGCCAACAAGATTTCAATTATTTTATATGGATCGGGGATGGTAAATCGTCTTCTTTTCTTTTAAGTTTAGTCATACCCGAAACTTTTAGAACAAATGTAGTGACAACATCTTTGTAAAAACCCTCATCATTTTTGAGGTCGACCTGGAGGTATTCTCTTAGATTAGTAATCTTGGAGCCTAAAGAAACAAAGCGGTTCATCAAATCCCATGCCTCTAAAACAAGAGACATCATCTTCTTTATGTTTTTCCCAACACAACTTCTAACTACAACAAGCAAACTTGATGTTCCCTTTAAATTTGAGCTTGAATATGGTGTTTTGTCAAAGCTTTTCTTAGGTTGAATAGTAGTGATCAAACATGAAAATATAGGGGGTGGAATTAAATCATACTCAAGTTCTTTAACTCTTTCATTGAGCATAGAATTTTCAGATTCCATTTCATCCACCGATACTTCCAAAGAATCACCTGTAGCTTTATGAATCCTTGTGAGTCTTGATGGTAAAACTCTTCTCAAATTAAATTCTGAAAGTGTTTTCCCTTGGACTTTTTTCCCTTTTAAATTAACTCTTTCAAATATTAATTTCTTAGAGTCTTTATCAAATAATGCATTGTGAAGAGTTAAGGATTCTTCTTCATAAAATAATGGCTCTTGTGTCTCTAGTTCCGTTGCAATTTCCAAGCTCTCTTGAATCCTTTGCTCATCATCTAGAAATTCAATATCTTCGAAATTTGTGTCCAACTTCATATCCTCAAAGGTATCATAATCATCAAGTACAAGCTCACTTACTTCCTTTTGATTTACCTGTCTTTTTCTTTAATTTTTTATTGTGAGATTATGAGGTCTTTCAATGTTATTTTTTGGAGGGTCAGGATCATCTCCATCGCTTGAATTTTCAACTAAAGAATTATTTTGTTCTTGAGTTATAAATTGGGGGTTTTGTTTGGGTGTGTCTCTTTTTTGAGAATAAATTTGAGACCTTGTTTTTATCTCGTTTACAACCCTTCTGTGTTTCTATGAGCTTCATTAGTATTGACAACAGTTTCAAGATATCCAATTGGAAATTCTTCAGGGTTGTTTCCATCTTCTTCTTCTTCTTCTTCTCCAAATAAATAAGTATTTATATATGATACACTAAAACCAACATAATTCATATGATTAATGAAATATTGTTGAGGGTCGAACCCTTTTACTTGATTTTCCAACTTCAAATTGTAGTGGTCAAACTGAACTGCATACTCATTAATTTTGTAAGCATTTCTGAGTGTAATTACGTCAATTTTACATGGTAATGAAATGAATTTATTTTTATTTCTTTCATAAAATAAATTGGCCTAGAATATGTACTGTCTACAGACTTCTATCACAAATATTTTATCTGACACATAAAATTCAAGATAAATTGGGGCTTCTCGGGAGTAGTAAATTCTAATGACACTGTAATTTTCCATTTCTTAAAAACTTCCTATTTTATCTACAAATGTTTCCGCATTCAATTATAGTCTAGAAGTACCATTTCCAAATATGAGTTTCTTGAAAGAAGAAATGAACGAATCATAAAATTCATAAAAATGGTACATTGCCTTCTGCTTCCACAAAGCAGGGTACCATGTATGAACATGGTCTATCTTATAGTCGACCTGTATTGTTAAATACAATCCTTTGAATACATGAAAATATATGATGGAAAAGATTAAATATGAAGACATATAGAATTTCTTGTCCCTAATAAAATTTGATAATTGGAATGATATTTCAAAAGAGATATTTTTCGACCAGTCGAAAATTACTTTATTTTGGATAGAAAAATACAAAATATAAAGAGATAGACAAGGCACTGTAATAGTTGACTCTTGTCCAAGAAACCTAGATAGAATCCATGTCATTTCTTGATATGGTTTTCTTAATTGATTGACCTATATAGTTTATATATCCTCTGACATTTTCGACAGGTCTTCCATATATTGCGACAATAGGTCCCATCCACCGTTTCTAGCTTTCATAAATTCCTTGGATTCATCAACCTTGAAGGTCATTGTTGGATCTGGTAACCTGAGCATTCTGTTGAAAGTTGATGGCACCAGAGAAACCAAAGATTGTCTCTATAACTGAATAATTCTTTGGTATTTCTCGTAATTATCTGTGCACCATACAACCATCTGTAGAATCACAGACTTCAAGAACAAACCATTCCTTAGCAATTCCTGATGTCCAAATATCATTAGTATTTATTTCTTGATGCAAAAATGTAGAAAAATATTTGTAAACTCTAGACCAGTGATATTTTGGATCTTCTCATACAAATGTATTCAGAGTATTGCCACAAAATATTTCTTTCCTTCTGGTCACCATGCTTTAGAATTGGCGAATTATCTATATTCTCTATGAATGTTAATACCAAAGTAATTATTTTTATTTAATAAAACTTGAAGCTCTTTTTTTGAAAGAATGATTAATGAAAATTTAATTTTAATTTATTGAGAATGGTCTCAAGAAAATAACCATAAATATCAGTGCTTTGGTAATTAACCATTAGTTATTTCTCGTAGGATATGCATTTAATATTCCTTGGAGAAAGTGACAAGAAGGAATGGGGATTCATGGTTGAGTGATGGAGGAATGTATGTATATAAAGAATCAATGGAGTAAATCTGATCTTGCAACTGTGCAGTAATATCTCAAAATTTGACTAAGTGCCACAAAACGAATGGAAAGAGGAATTAAAATATTTTTTTTAAAGACTAGTTATACGATCTCTGCTTCCACGATAAACATTTGAATTGGATAAGTATCATAATGTCAAGAGAGAGAGGTGAAGTCTCAAGAAATTACTATGTACCGTGAAGTGGATGGACATAGGCTTGGACATGAGATGAATCAATAACTCAACCCACAACAAAAGTTTGAAAAATTGTAAGTACAATGCAATGTGAGGATTACAGAACATGGAGTGCATTTTGGTAATGACGGAGCTTTGGAATTGGATGAAAATATGTGATCAACTTGAGGACCCACCATTCTGCGAAGAGTACAAGAAAAGACTAAGTGTTAGTGAAAAATGAATACGATGGAGAAGAAAGGTGCATTTTAGATGGGGTGGAATTTGAATAGAATACTTATGAACCCGTGAGAAATGAAAACTTTTTTAATCATGGGAAATAAGATATACAATAAAGAGACTTATAAAATACTTAGTGAATTTTAGGATCAACAACTAGCTCCAAATGTGGGATAACAACTCCTCATGGGTTAATAAGAATCCAAAATCTCGACCATTGGCTATGGAGTCAGTATGAAAAAGATCTTAGAAAACATAGATTAAAAAAAATATGTATAGGAAAAACAAAACTATATACAAGTGAGAGTAAGATTGATCAAGAGAAGAAAAATTTAAGATGTTGTCCATTAACTAGAAACATATGAATTTTTTATGAGGAAAATCTCTCTATGGCTAGGGTGAACCACAACAAACAGGAGTGACTATAGAAATCAACTCAATTCCAACATATGCTATATAAACTAATGTGCAAAGGAGGTAAGAAAGAGGCCTACTTGGTCCAAATGTTTGATCATTTCCATCGTTGAGCACTTCGACCCAAATCTTTGTACCTACAACAAGTTCTCAACAAACAAGAAAAGAAAGCATATAGTGATAATATAACAGGTTAGCACATTAGATATCATAATCCATTAATATACAAAACAAACATGCCCATGGATCATAATACATATATTTGCAAGATATCAGTTGGACGGGAAAGGAGTATTTCTATCAATAAATGATCAACAGAAGTGAAAACATTACAGACTTTCGTATTGGCACAGTTCGGAACCAAGAAACCGATTTCATTCCAACTGGGCCTCCACCACTTCTATCTTCCACCAAAGGCAAGATCATATAAGGGAGACAAAGAGGTTCTCCATAAATAAGGGAAGAGCTTGGGGGTTGAAAACTATGTTCAGACTTAAAGGACAAAGGGATGCAGACTCAATAATGAAGTAATAATTTCTCCAGAGTAACTTTGCTCTCAAAGTTGAATTCTCTCTTCTTTTCCATAACTCGGAATTGGCTTCTTTATAGCCTTCAAAATGAAACTGAAGGGCCGATTCAGAATGTTTCCAATATATGGAAAGCCAAGGATCAGAGATCTCTTGTCGTGACATGGAAACCTGACATTTAATTTTTATTTTCTGGCACAAATCCCGATGTACACGAGTTGTAGTGGAGCAACCAATGTATACACTTGCTGTATAGCTTGCAAGGTGTGTACAAGTGGAAAAATATTTATTTTTGTCTCTAGATTCATTAATCAGGGAAAGTAAGTCTACATAGGGAAATGGAGTTAGGCCCTCTCGGCAAGATTGCATAGGGTGAGGCAAATATTTCTCTAATAAATTCCCCCTAATGTGTGACATCAGAGGAGTATATGCAATGGCCAAAATACATTATAAATAACCCATAAGTGGAGTTGTAGAGGACCAGCTGGACGAACTCAATTTCTCATTACATTATGTATTGACTTTGCATGCATGGCTGCCATGAATACACTGCAGATCCATGTGAAAAATATACCAAACAAGGGTCCATGGCCATAAAATAGGCAAATACAAATGCGGTTACATGCCAATAGCTGTCATAGTCATGAACAAGGCCCAGTAAAACCAGTCTCAAAACTAATATGAAGATATATGTATACCATGGAGTACAATATGATCTCCCATGATCACTGAAGTCATATAGGTATTGGTCCAATGAAAGGGAAGAAACAACTCAGGAAAGCTGCGGCCACATAATGATGTCTTTAAATATTCTACACAATCCACCAAAGGTGAAAATCTACATCATGTGAATAAATGAGTTGAAGTTGAACATAATGAGACATCGTTTGATTACTAGTCCTTGATGTATACCATTAACAAATGTGATACAAACTACCAATAATGAAAGTAGGTATCAAGGCACCGAGTACATTCTTACAAGTGTGAATAGAGGAGTCAATGTCAAAACCTAAAGAATCCATCGATCAAGAGACATTGATGTATTCCCAACTGTCGATGGAAAGAGAGTCTGCCACTAATGACTACAAACCTCAAGGTACTCATAATAATCTAGATCTCATTTACAGATAATGGCTGATGTCGATGGAAAGAGACCCACTGAAAGGAGAGCATTACAACATCTCTCATCAGTCAACACGAGGTACAAAGCAGGAGCTTCATGATTTGGTGGGAATAGGAGGAAGAACAAGTTCACAAACCAACTACCCTGTGCATATTTCGCATATGCCAAGTGCAAGTGGTACACGAAAACGACCCTTTTAATAGAAACCAATGATGAAAACTGCTGACAAAGGCAAGGAAACCACCAATAAGGCTAAGGTTATCCAAGACACTGCATGAATCCCAATGTGTGAATAGATGTCTTGCCTTCGAACATAAGGGAAACCACCCAGTCAATGATCAATGATGAAATGTCGACTATTGGGTTCAAGGTTACCTACCAATGATGAAAGTAGGGCTAGGGTGCATGATAGGACTAAAGTATCATGTGATTCTGAGACAAACTGAGGGTATGGCCGACATGCAAAGTCAAGAGTTCTAAGGAGTGGTCGACATAGGTTGATAGACTTCCTTTGAACAAGAGCATGAGACATATGGTGGACTCTGGCAGCATAGACCCAAAGATAAAACCATGAGATGCAGGAGGCATCAATGAAGTTCTCTGTAGGGACTAGAAGAGCAACTAGTCGACAGAGAAGAATCTGTAACAATCTTAGCTTCTTGATGCCATGATAATCCCAAAATTATGATGAATGGACTCAAATAACTTTGTGCTCTATTAAAAGGCGACACAACTATTGCAAAATATAATATAGTACTCCCTTCCCGCCCATCTTTTTTTGTTTTTTCATAACAAACAAATGCTATGATACAGAGGAGGAAACGAGTGTTGCAAGTAAGAAAAACTAGTTCCAACAGTGGAACGTACCTATGCTCAATGCAGGGAAGTGCATGCGGGAGATGGAAACTTGGGGGATTTTCCCTCCTAGGTATAGGGTGTCAAATTGCGAAGGATATAAACAAGGCTCTCTTGGTTGAGGATGCAAAACTGGTGAGGCAAATGGTTTATAACGCAAAGTGAGAACTGACTATAGGCTCAATACTACAAACAAGGGCATGAGATGCAATCACAACTTAACGCCAAAAAATGTCCTTTTTTATGTCTTTTAGTCTACTTGGTGTGAAAAAGGGGTAAACTTGTGCCAAGCAGATGTCTTTTCAAATCCAATTTATGAGTGTGAAAATGACAAGTTCACTCAACGATCTTTTTTATTTTTGGTAATGAGTCGGAAAAGAGATTAACTAAGACTCATGATCTTTCAAATCCAATTTAACGAGTGTGAAAGGTACAAATCACTCGGCAATATTTTCACTTTTTTAAAGACGAGATGGAAAAGAGATTAAATTAAACTCGTTTGGGAGTCCATGAGGTAAAAGGTCGAATGTTTATGAATGAGAAATGAGGGTTAGCATAGAAATGAGGGTCAGTATAAAGTTAAGTATGAGTTGTGAGGGACTCCCGGTCCTGATGAAAAAATATCTACATGGGCACCAAATGTAGTAGGGGATCTAACTAGGGCACCCATGTTTGGTAAGTCACTACCACTTGATATTGACACGACTTTGTAGCAGATGGAAGGTTCTATCTCGCAACAAATGGGTTTGTACCTAGGGCATAAAGAGCGACAGTCATAGGATAATGAGAAAATGCATAATGGAATGGATACTTATCCTATATGTTGGGTAATGAATATACCTGCCCAAGGTGACAAACGGTCAACAAAGTATTGAAATTTGCAAGAATCCTAGGTTAAAACTTCAAAAACCAACTTGATCCACTTTGGTATTAGTCCATTAGGTGCAAAAAATGGTTTAAACTATAGAAAGTGGGTAAAAATGATTTATAAATAGTAATAAAATAAAAAATTACTATACCATTTTGATTTTTTACCCAAATAGTGCAAATTGGACCAAAATTCCTCCAAGATTCAAACAACGATTGCGGGAGCATCCGACAACGAAATCATGAGTCGTCTGGATTAGGTAATTCTTGATCTCTTCCTCTTCAATTTCAATGGATTACATTTTTGAATTAGGTGTTAAATTTTTAGTTATTTAAAGCGCAAAGTAGAGTTTTCGGTGTACGCGGGCTGCCTGTGATTAGGTCGCGTATATGATGAGATATACACGCTTGCATTAACTACATGACATGTATATTGAGCCCTACACATGACTGTGTGCAAAGAAAGCCATGTATGGGCACACAAATGACCAGAAAGGAGGGTTCTAACTGAAAATTGTGTTTTTTTTTACAGGATGGTGCTTGAATGGTGAGAAAGGGAACATGAAGAGGTTGATGCCACTGTAGATCGAGATCTGGGAGCCCAAATGGATTTAAAGTGATGTGTTTTTTATAATTTTTATGTGCTCAAAGGGATGAGAGCCCAGGTGAGGTTGTTGGAGATGTTGGTGGGTTATTGGGACCCTGATAGCAAGAGCTTCAATCTCGATGGGAAACCATTGAGAATTGAAGTGGAGGACATCTACTTTCTGACCGGTTTATCACACCGGGGGGAGGTTGTGAACCTCAAATCATGGGGGCCAGGTAGTGGGATGAAGATAGAAGAATATGTCGATGCCCATTGTGTAGCTGGGGCCCCTAAGGTAAGGATTCAAGTCCCCATCCAGGAAATAAACAACCTTAGTCTGAAGATCATTATCTTAGTTTTGACCAGGATCACAGGTTCAGCCTCATTGCACCAGGCATCGAGACCGCTCATGTTTTATGCAGTGCAGTGTGTGAGACCCACACTGTACGACTAGTGTACCTCACTACTAGCCAATATGAAGAGCCAGTTGACAGAGTGTAAAAAGGGGGGTAAAAGGAATTTTGGGTTTTCCACCATCTTGTGTAGTTTCTTTTCTGAGTAGGTTCTGGGCTTGGGACCTAGAGTTTATATTCTCCTGAGAGGACCTCACAATCCAACCATGGCATAGTGGCCTGAGGTGATGAGGCGACAGGGGGGTGGTAGGGAGCTGACACCCTACAATGAGTAATTTTTCTACTAGTGGTGACGACAGGTCATCACTCTGGATGACTATCCCTATGAGGGGATCCACTTCAAAGGAGATCCAGACATGCCACTTCCACCAGGAGCCACTTATGGTGACATAGGTATGTCAAAAGTTTTTACATATTTCATTTATTTGTATTTTTGTGTAATTAGGACAAAAATATATTTTGGGTGGTGTTCAAGTATTGACTAGATATTGTTCTGTCGTAGATGTGGGTCCATGACGGCCAGAGGGTTTCCCTCAGCATTGACGGAGGAACCGGGGAGATGAAGCGACAGGAGGAGAAGCCGAGAGGGTGCTACAAAACATGTAGGGAAACTTGTCACGTCTGACACACAATATACCCATGGTTCAGGTAGAGGATCTGCCTGAAGCGATGCAGCGACAGGTGGTTGGTAAACCTAGGGCATGGGTATGACTCTTTCAGCGTCTCACAAACACCATGGTTTGCTACCATGAAACACATCTGGCGCCACAGGCGTAGATGTCATGGCATATTATGATACCGATTGTATATACATATTGAGGGTGTTAGCCCCATTTTGTACTATAAACACCATATTTTTTGAAATATATAAAAAGGATCTTCATCTTTATTTATATTTTACAATGTGTAGACTGATGAGATGTTTTCTTTTCTTTAATTATGTGACAAATGCCAATATAAAACATAGTTAGCATAAGCATCGGATACATGATTAGAACTGATAGGAATATCATAATATGTAATAAAATCAAATTTTCGTTCTAAAAGATGTACCTGTAGGAATCATTGGAGTAAAGCAGGATCACGCACACGGTAACCACCGTTCAAATGACGTACTACTAACTGAGAATCTAGGCGAACTTCTAATGAACGGATGCCATGTGCGATCACATCATGTAAAAGTTCTATAATAGTGCTATATTCGGCCATGTTATTCATGGATGGCCCTAGGAATATGCCTCCTGAAGACACCAGTAGACCCTCAGGTGAATAAATCACCCAAGCGATGGAAGCCAAGTTCCGTGTGTGATGACTGGCCCTGTTTGCGAATCCTAGGTATATTGATGACTCCGTTGACATCTATCAACCAAGTGAAAACTCGATAAGAAACCTAAAGATGAAAACGAAATAGATATATACACCAAATTACATTAGTATACAAAGAGTTCTGCCCAAGATTAGGGCTCAAGTATAGTATCTTTTCGAGTAGAGCCCATTTCTGGGCTCGACCAACTTATTCCCTTCATAATCTTCTAACTCATAGGCTCCTTTTTCTAGAACATGTCACATGATGTAAGGACCATTCCACATGGGTTTAATATTTCCTTCCCGCCGTGTTCTTTAACTTGATCATACAAGAGGACCAAGTCACCCTCAACGTACAACCAAGGACAGATAGACTTATCGTAGTGAACCTTGACACATCGTTTGTTCACCTCGATAGCCATAGAGGCGTCTCAACACTGCTCATCAAGACTCTCTAGGTATACAATGCATCGCTCGAGATCGAATGTGTTAGGTAGGAGCGCGACTGCCAACTTAAGAGAAGGGATTTCACATTCAATGGGTAATATCGACTCCACACCGTGTACTAACTAGAAAGGCAAAAATCTGGTGGCAGTCTTGACCAAGGTTCGTTATGCCCAAAGTGTAGGATATAGCATGATGTGCCATTTAGATTTACTTTGATTGATAGTTTTTTGCAAAATGGTCTTGAGAGACTTGTTGATGGCCTCTACTTTCTCATTTTATTGGGGATAATAAGGAGAAGAATTTCCATGTTTAAACCGCAACTTAGCTGCTAGTTCTTCCATCATCTCATTCTGAAAGTGACTTCCATGGTCAATGACAATTTCACTCGAGTTACAGAATCGAGCAATAATCTGATTGAATACGAAGAAGGTTGTAGTCTTCCCATCATATTTAACTATAGGCATGGCCTCAACCCACTTAGTAAAGTTGTCAACAACAATGATAATGTGTTGATGCCCCCCAGCCAAAGTTGGGTTGCAATCGACAAATTCCACCCCCCACTTGCTGAAGGGACCGATGGTAATGACTGGGTGAAGAGGGGATGGATGTGAGCACATTTTTTGAGTGAACACCTAGAAGGGGTGACACTTCTTAAATTCTTCAATACAATCCTTAAAGATAGTAGGCTAGAAGTAACTGGCTTGCAAATTTTTTTCGGTTGTCGCCAGCCCGGATAGATGATCACCACAAGCCCCACTATGGAAATCGTTTAGGACAGACTCGACTTCTCCATGAGTTAAGAAACGATGCAAGATATCATCTATTCTTTGGTGATACAAAGTGTCATCGATAATAGTATATTTCTTAGGTTGGTATCTTATACGTCATCAATCATCTCGTGAGAGATGTTGAGGGAAATTCAAAGTCTGAATAGAGAACAATGTCTCCATACCAAGGGTCAGACGATGAGACAAGAAAAATGTGTTCGTCTACGAATGAATCAACATGGATAGCATCCTCATCTAATCGTGGAAAATCAGATATCAACTCTGTAAATACTAGGGATTTCTTGGATTTCACGGAAGCGAAATTGATATCAAACTCCTGTAAAATGACAATCCATTTATTATATTTTCCCCCTATGATACATCGGGTAAGGACATATTGAAATGGATTGACATCATAAACCACCGTAGTCTTGCAAAGTAATATATAATGATGCAAACAATGGACTGCGTGAACGACAACCAAAGCTATCTTTTCGATGTGAGTGTAATTGAGTTTAGGACCGAGTAAAGTTTGACTTTGATAGTAAATGACTTGCTCATGGAGCTCATCATCCTCCTAAATGAGAACCATACCAATTGTATCTTTGGATGCAACAATATAAAGTAAGTAATATCTATTGTAGTCGGGAGGCTTCAATAGAGGCCCCGACACCAAATCTTTCTTCAAAGCATCAGAGGACTCCTGGGCTTGCTCATCCCAGATAAAAGGGGTGTCCTTCTTCAAAAGACGCATGAAAGCTTTAGTGATAGTAGCATAGTTCACTATAAATCTACGAAGAAAGTTATCTTTCCCCTGTAGAACCTAAAGTTGTCTAATCGTGCACGGGGGAGGCAACCAAAGTATTGCCTCAACCTTAAGTGGATATACCATGATCCCAGTCTGAGAAACTAGAAAACCTAAAAGATGACCAGTCTTAACGCAAAATATGCACTTGTGAGGGTTCAAACGGATCCTATAATAACAAAATACTTCAAAAACAAGCCGAAGGTGAGTAACATGATCCTCTCTCTTGTGAGAGTGAGAAGCAAGATCATCAAGGTAAGCTTTGAATATGTGCTTAAGATCATGAAACACGAAAGTCATGGCACGTTGAAAGGTTTCTCATACATTTTTAAGGTCAAAAGGCATCTTCTGGTATGAAAAAGTACCCCAAGGACAAATGAATGCCATCTTGTGGTGATCCTCAGGTTTAATTTGAATTTGATTATATCCTAAAAATCCATCCATAAAAGAAAATACTTGGCTTCACGGACACTCATCGAGAATCTGTAATGATCCCAAACCATTATGCAAGGATCATCACTGTTTTGGTGTCTTTTTAAAACTTTTCCTGAGTGAGGTATTTCATCAAACACTTTGTTGATCTACCTTTTAGATGTGTCTATATATGTGTATGCAGCAAATAACAGAAGGAGATAACCATGGAACATACCTCAACCATATGCTATAAGATAGACAAGCCAAAACATCTCAATTCTTCTTTATTCATAAAATAGAGAAACCTGCTACAATGAAGATGCTAATATGGAATGCTCAACAGATGGCCAAGGAGATAGAAAATAGATAAGAGCGGCTACAAAATGCTCCTGCTAATACAAAAGATGCCTCCAAAGGATGAATAAGAA